>MU183725.1:154228-178872 GCA_016904865.1 Pissodes strobi
GAAGCGGTTCCGATACGTTATAGTCAATTTTAATAGATTTGGTTAGTTTGGGTTAGTCGTCAATTCAACTTCCGGTTAGTTTCACTTATTATCAACTTATTTTAGTCATTTGAAGCGGTTCCGATACGTTATAATCAATTTTAATAGATTTGGTTAGTTTGGGTTAGTCGTCCAATCAACTTTCGGTTAGTTTCACTTCGTCTCAACTTATTTTAGTCATTTGAAGCGGTTCCGATACGGTATAATCAATTTTAATAGATTTGGTTAGTTTGGGTTAGTCGTCGATTCAACTTTCGGTTAGTTTCACTTTGTCTCAACTTATTTTACTTATTTGAGCCGGTTCCGATACGCTATAAACAATTTTAATAGATTTGGTTAGTTTGGGTTAGTCATCCGATCAACGATACGAAAATTTCGTAACGCGAGACGAACACATAAACATGTCGTGACGCGACCTTGAAAAATAACTCTCATGAAACCAAAGAAGTATTCACTTCAAAAAGGATAGAACGCGACAAATCAGTAAACTCTGAGTTAAACCGTTAGGAGATAACTACTATTCATAATGCATTTCTAATAAAGTAAATAATAAACATGTAATTAATTACAAGTTTTATCGGTGTATGGCATTTCTTTTCACTTCATTGCATTTCTCTCAGTATATTAAACCGGTCATCTGTCACTTATGACAAATTGAACTTGGCTCTCCAACATCAAAGGTAACGACGGCTTTTGTCGCTTCTTTGCGATTGTTATTCTCGGCTTCGGTGTGACCAAAATAGATTAACTATATTTTTTCACATGTAACAAAAAGGACAATGATGACACATGTAATGACATCGGTTATTTCAGATATGCGTGCGTTAGAAGTAAAGTTCATTCAAAGCTATTGCGCTGTTACGTCAGAATTTCTGACGTCAAAAGAAAACATCCGTACGTCTTAGATAGACTCGTACGTTATTTTTTACACTAGCCAAAAGATGTCTCTGTACCTGTTTTCTATTCCGGAGCACGTTCCGTTTTTATCAATTTTACATACTTATGACAATAGGTTTGTTCTAGCAGCGATTTCAAACGGTTTCAAACCTTCCGGAGTGTGCGCATAACGATATAAGCGTCGCTTATATCGATATGCGCAAACTCCGGATGGTTTGGAACCGTTTGAAATCGCTGCTAGAACAAACCTAATATTGGGCATCTGAATAATACTTTTGACAGTTCGATTAATTTAAAATAATAATATGCTTTTTATCGTCTAAAATCCGTTTAAAAACGATTTTAAATGGCAAGAGTGTATAAAAATCCGAAAAATCGGACTTTTTTAGACCGATAGCTATGGCTTCGGACGAATTTGTCGTGAATTTTGAAGCGAAAATTGATTTTAAATTCAACCGTCCATTAAAAATAAGCTGTGCTATGGATCCAAATACACTGCGAATATAATAATTAAAAAATAATACTTTTGACGGTTTGTTTAATTTAAAACATGCTTTTTTATCGTCTAAAATCCATTTAGAACGATTTTAAATGGCAAAATTGTATATAATACCGCCCTAGCGGCTAGAATTGGTTTGCGCATTTCCGTCTCATTTGCCGAGATTTGTCCTCATATCGCCACGTAAGAAGTTTACACATCAAAAATACATTTTTTCTAGAGATATCATTTCTTAGTATTATCAAATAAATAAAAAAATATATTACTTAGTTACTTACATTGTGCACAGCTTTCCAGGGTAAAAGTGGCCTACCACCACCTTTTTCACGTATGAAATAATGCACTAATTTTAAAATTAAAGCTTGCTCTTTCTCACTGAACCGGTGGGGCATCTCAAGACGATTTTTATTAGCAATTATTAGCGTAAAACACAAACCAACTACCAAAAAATCAATAAATGAATTAAATCTGTTATTTTCGTTATGATATTTTGACATTGACGCAAATCGATGTCAAAGATTCCAATTTGATGGACCAATTTAGTACATACGTTCATTGCATAAAGCAAGATGGAATGATATGACGTAACAGCGCAATAGACTTGAACGGACTTTACCTATTTAACTTGCAATTTAGAATCGTTCCTTATTTTCAGTTTGAGGGAGAGGCAGCTGTTGTTGGCTTTTTCAAATAATACTCGCGAATTTCACAATAATCGCCATCGAAAAAATATAATGCGTTAGAAGTACCTATTTAACTTGCAGATTATGTGTAAAAACTTTCTACTAGATACATTCTATCATTTTAGGGTGATGGAATGGTTACGAGCGGTCGATTTAGCAGAATACGCTCCCAATCTCCGTGGAGCCGGTGTTCACGGCGGACTTATGGTTCTGGAACCCAAATTTACCGCTGATCTACTAGCTTCACTGCTTTCTATTCCACCTGGTAAAACGCTACTTAGGAGGCACCTGAACACCCATTTCAAGGAGTTGCTGGGTAAAGATATCATTCAAGAAAAACGAGAACTAGAAACCACCATGGGGTATATACCGTTAACCCCTAGCTCAAAATTAAAAGTAAGTCTTATGTTAGCATTCAGATCTATTCCTAACATTTTAAGTGATTATTACTGCGGCATGGAGAGGAACCTGACAGATAACTTGAGTACAACTTGAGTGGCAATTCAAAAAATCAGTAATTCTTTTTTAATCCAGCTGATCCTGATGAGATGACTCATGCTGTGGCCTTTATAAGAAAGAAAAACTCTTCAGGGGACGATGGTTTGTCGGCTAAAATTTTCATGAACATGTCACCCCGTATTTTGGAGGCTTTGATGAATGTCAATAACTTCGGGTGTTTTCATTGCAAATCTATAAGAAATTGATCGTACCCCAATTTCCTAGCCGTTTATACTGACTTCGTATCTAAAGCCTGGGAGTCAGGGGGTGGTGTCGATGATGGAGAGTCTGTCAGCTAATGATTGATTGATTGGAGATTTTTTTTATAGTTTAATATTATTTTATGAACGCTATCTTCCATTTTAGGTTGCCAAAAAGTCACAGTTCTCACTGAAGAGGAAAAAGAGCAAAGGCGAGGCCGATTATGGTGACCTGGTGTGCCCTTTGAACGCCGACAAACAGTCAGGTGAACTGAGTAGTTCTGCTCTTAACATGGGTGTAAGTTACTAACTATTTAACCTAACCTCATCCCGAAGCAACGATTTTGTTCTCAAATACTATTTATCTGAAAACTATTAAATTTCGAAACAGGTATTTATTTTATTCAAAGTCAGCTAGGATCCAATTTATTAATGATAAGTTGACCGATAAGCTTAGCAAGCGATGAATAAATCGGACCTTAGACTCGATATATAACCGGGTTTTGTTAAGCTTGCCAGGAACAAATGAAAACCATTATTGTAAATATATAGAGCATCAATGTTTTCAGATATTGTGTTAATTAATATGTTTTAACTCGATTCCTTTATTGGGATTTTACCGTTTTGTAGCTTGGACAGCTCTTTAAAGGTTTACTGGTTATCTTTCAGAATATTTTAGAATTGTTATTGGTTTTATTTTATTTGTATGGCAGTTCTTATTGAATAATTTAATTTCTGATGAAGTAAAATGTTGTAAAATCCGTTTGATTTTATGAAATATTAAAGTACATAATTGTCCACTGGTTGGTTTTGGCCATGTTGCAGACACCCCACTAACTCGGTCTGCCCGATATGTAGGACATTAAACACGTTTTGTTATGTATTTTTGAAGCAGCTACATTCGATGAAAATCAAGCCATTAAAACACCTGAGAAGCTGATTATTTATATGAGAAGACTGCAAGATCCGAATATCATATTTCGGATTTTGCAAGTAGTCTACAGATGCATTGAAGATATTACGAACTATAAAAGATGTTTGTGAGACGAGGAAACTGAAGATATTGTAAGATACTATAATAGAATTGAACCAAACCGTCAAAACCGTACGCAATAGGGACGCCAACGTCAAAAGACTGAATAAATTACAATGAAAACATGAAAAAACTTATTATGCAGAGTGGAAATAAAAGATATTTATTAGAATTAAAGGACTAAAGTTAATCCGAAAATTTTTTATGCTTCTCAACATAGGAATGTACAGGGAGGCCCGTTTATTATGGGATGGCACCTTATCTCAGAATCTACGGGGTGTACCAAAAAAGCTTAATACAAAAGTTGTTTGGATTTACTTAAACTTTTAAAATATTATATTTTTATATATATTAAGGGTGTTCGTATTTTCGTGGGCAAGCATCTACTTCCCTGTTTTAAATATAATACACTGTATATTATTTTACACATTCACGGCAACGTCATAAATCATCGTATGTTTTTTTTTGTCTTGAAAGTCTGTTAGAATTTTGTCTTTTGCGAGAGTTTTAATTTGACCTGGTGATATTTTGTGGCAGTTTAATAGTGAATACGTGTGCATAACTGATATTAACACTTTGTGCTCCTGCTAAATATAATTTCGATTTTATATATTTTTTGTGTTCATCGGAATATCTCCAGCTAGTTGGTTATGTTGGCGAGCGACGTTGTCAAGTGCAGCACGTAATTTTTCCTGATTAGTTAGACTTGTTATATTTGGGTAAATGGGCGATAATTCTGATCTGTCATCATCCTTTAAATGTTGCAGGAAAAAATCATTTGAAAACTTTATTTCCGCAACATGTCTATGTGTATTTCACACTAGTTGTATTAATAGAAAAAGTTATTTTAAAGTCATTAATGACTATACAATTTATAGCTCTAAAAAATGTGAAAATCAAATGGCGGAGAAGGTGGGAAAATTAACGTATGACAACCTGCAGGCAAAATGTGCTGAATTGGGAAAAAAACTGGAAATCCAAGATTCGTCGATGGAAAAAATTACCACCTAGAAAAATTAAATGGAAGATTCTCTCCGCGGTGAGTTTGAGAGGCTCCACCATGAAATTAAATCCAAGGACAGATTTATGCAGCTAGAGATACGAAAATCAGAAAGTTTATGGGATGATGCCGTTGACCTTGAACAAAGGTTTGAGAATAAAATAAATGATCAAAATGCATCTATTATCGCTCTTCACAAGCAGGTTGTAGAGAATCAACAAAGCCTCCCTTAATGACGAATTGAAAAAGGAAAGGGTCAGATGTTCTGAAGCAATTAAAGAACTGCAAAGCTTGTCTCAAAAACAGGAACATGGTAGTATCAATCCGAACACTGGAAGCAGATAAAGAATGGTTTAGCAGTGAGGTATGCAGACTAAGAAGTGAATTTAAAGGGGCTCAGATGGAAAATGTAGAATCTTCTCCAATGTTCAAACAGGCAGGTCGGGATGGGTTCAGAAAGATGTTTAGCCAAATCGGGAAAGTCTTAACTCTTTGTGATCAACAGGGTAGAAATATTGATAAGCTTATTGGCAGGAAACTTAGGAGCGTCAAAATACAAATCATAATAATTAAACCTGGTACCTCTATCGTCAGCATCATCGAGGACATTGATAAGCTTACTTCTGATTTTGCGAGGGATGATTTTGTGCTGGTGATGACCAAGTTGAATTACTTTAAAAACAATTCAACACCAAGAATAGATTTAATAGGCAATAAATTGAAGTTGTGCTCGAATACAAATGTTCTATTGGTTTCTGTGTCATTTGGTGGGTTTAATGAAAGGACTGAGAATGTTATCTATGGCTTTAATTTTGCGTTAAGAAGTTCTGCTTCTCTCTTGAACGGTATGTGTTTAGTAAATACCAATATAAATCATTCTTTAATGAATAAGAAAGCCATAGTTAATAACATTTTCGATGTTATTCTGGGTGTAGTGAATGACTATAACTTAGATGTACCGCAGAGTGATAGTACCGGTTTGGCTGCCGATGTGGTCACTCCAACCAATATTTGTTCCACACCTGCAACTCGTACCATTGTAAATGATGACAGTTGCTTTTTTCGAGAATAGAGGCCCAGCAAAAGCGGCTGGTCTGACTGGTGCTGTGATTCTGTAAAACTGATACATTTTTGAATAATTTGCTGGCAATTGAAGAAGAAATTGATATTGTCATACTCACTGAGTAGTGGTTGTCTGATAGTGTTTTAGATGGTGAATTGTTTCGGGATAGTTTTACTGTTTTCAGGCAGGATAGAAACATAACTGCTTCCGGCAAGAGGCTGGGTGGGAGTGTTCTCTTGGCCGTGGGAGGTGCCTATCTCTCTGCTCGTGTTGATGTTCGGTTTGATGATGCTGATGTTGAGGTTCTTTGCGTAAGGGTGGCCTCTGATAATAATCTACATACAGTCTATTTTATGATAGTATATATTGTACCAGATTGTAATATGCAAGCGTTTGATGACTTTTTTGATTGGTTGGAAAGCTTGAATTTTCTTCAGGGCAATAGCTTGAGCTCAATGTGTCCAAGCTGTCTTCCTATTACAGCGTTAGTGTTTCAGATTCGTACGTTGAACGGTTGCAATTGTTTCTTGATTTTTACGATGTGAAACAACATAACACAATTTTGAATGGTCTTGATCTGGTGATCAGTACATTTGATTGCAATGTCACTCGATCGTATGATCCCTTGGTCCCGGAGGACAACCACTACCCTACACCTAATTTTAGAAGGGTCCACTTTCAACTTTTGTATCAGTTGTCTGTGTATCGATCGGGTGGATCTGTTGGGATGTATTGATGTGAATTTGGCGGTTGGGATATTTTATGAAAAAAATTATGAACTTTTTGATGTTACTGTTCCAAAGTGGAAGCCCTCAAAAAAGTATCCCCCTTGGTTCAATAAGCAAATAATAAGATTAATTACAACTAAAGATAAGTTAAGGAATATGCTTAAAAGGGGTTTCTCAGTCCGAATCTATAACCAGTTTCAGGGTGTCAGGAAAACAATTAAAACTAACATTAAGCAAGCATATGGCTTGTACTTGGTCGGCATGAATAGGGGCATTGTCTCCGACCCTGGATCTTTCTGGCAGTTTATCAATGGCAAAAGAGATAGCACATTCAATCCTGATAAGATGTTCTTGGGGGATGACAGGTTTTCCGGTGGAGCTGCCATTGCCGGTGCCTTTGCAGACCACTTTGCTAGTGTACCTATGGTGTGGATGCAGGGATTAGTGATCGAAATGTGTCTGGACGCATTTGGTCATTGAACATGAATCTGAGTAGCATTACAGGGGATGACATGCTTGAAATATTTAAAACGCTTAAAGTGAGGAGGTCCATCGGTTTGGATGGGGTTCCTCTGTACGTTCTTAAGGAATGTTTGGAGGCTTTCTTGACCCCATTACTGTATATCTTCAATGTATGCATTGACACTTGTGTTTTCCCGGACAAGTGGAAGAAGGTTAGGGTTTGTCCAGTCTTCAAGAAGGGGGATAAACAGAATATTCAACATTACAGGCCAATAAGCATATTATCAGCCCCGGCTAAAGTCTTTGAATCTCTTATATATAGGCAGATGTATGGCTCTGTGTCGGGTAAACTCTCGTTTTATCAACACGGTTTTTTAAAGAAGAGATCAACTACTAGCAACTTGATTAATGTTACCCAGTACATTTCTGATGTGTTGGGTCGTCGAGGTCAGGTTGACGTTTTATACACTGACTTTACAGAAGCATTCGACACAGTTTCTCATTCAATTTTGGTGAGGAGGTAAATAAATAAATCAATAAATATTAAGGCATTTTTTTCATTCCTCGAAAAATTCTAGATATATTTTATATATAATATCCTATACCTAAGTCTAACCGTTTTTGACATATTTTGAATTTTATGTCAAAATTGACGTTTGCAGATCTAAATATAACTATCAATTGGACCCTGTTATGCAAAAAGCTACCAACCCTCATTATATGAAAAAATTAGATAATCGGGTATTGTAGTCAGTAATTTATACTTCTTTATTCTGCAAAAACCTTCCAACCCAATGTCGACTCTCTAGACCTTGAATATTTCCATGCGTAAAAATCAGTAAATAAAAATACGTACTCTTCGTTTTAGCTTAAAACTTCCAACCCACTTGATTAACTCAGTAGATTATAAAATTTGAATTCCGCGGTCTGCATCTGCCATCCAAGTGGGATGGTAGCTAGGCAAACCAGGGACATTCTAAATAAGTATTCCTTGACACCTGTATGGGTAAACATTCATTTTTATTATACCAAAAATTATTGATACGTGAGTGAGTGATAAGCATGTTTCACGGGCGAACATTAAGAATAATGTCCTGGTATGATTCAACTCAATTTTCCAACTAATAGACGAAATAGCAATGGATGAAGGACCTATGCCATATACCAAAATATATATCATTTAGGGAATGAAGGGCGTATGTATCATTTTACTGTACAGGGTGGCTCGAATTCGTGTCTATGTATGGGGAACTCGAAAACCGTAAGAGATACAGTGTCGGTCAAATCAAGGCAAAATTGCGCATTTAGGTGCCTAACAATATGCCGTTTAGAAAGTGTTAAAATTCCGAGTATTTCCAGAGATATCCGGAAAAAAACGAAATTTTGAAAAATCGTTTTATTTTCTTTCTGGGCTTATTTAAAAACGGATTTCAAATTGAATTGCACATTTGCATTGCCACTTTTTCCGCTCTATCCAATGATGGTATCCAGTTTGATATCCGACGTTTCGTGTTCATCAACTTTCTTTTTTTAAATACGAGCTTTATTTTTTTTATCGTTTTTCAGATGGTATTGGCGTTATTAATATGAGTAAGTGTTTTTATTTGTTTTGTTATTATTTTTTATTTTTATTTTTTTTTTAATTATATATTTTGCTTTGGCGTAGTTTTAAATAACTTAAGGTAGGTCCTTTTGAAATTTTTATATTGTATAAAAATATTTTATTTTGTTTTTGTATTAAGTGGAAAATTTGAGCCCTAACACAAAAAACCAAATAAAATATTTTTATAGAATATAAAAATTTTAAAAGTACCTACTTTAAATTATTTAAAGTTACGCCAAAGCTAAATATATAAAATAAAAATAATAATTAAAATAATAATAAAAATAAAAAAAAAATAAAATTAAAAACATACTCATATTTATAACGCCGATACCATCTGAAAAACGATAAAAAAAAAGTTCGTATTAAAAAAAGGAAGTTGATGATGATCTCTTAAAGACGAAACGTCGGATTTAAAGCTGGATATCATCATTGGATAGAGGGGAAAAAGTAGCAATGCAAAAGTGCAATCAAATTTGAAATCCGTTTTTAAATAAGCCCAGGAAAAAAATAAAACGATTTTTCAAAATTTCGGTTTTTTCCGGATATCTCCGTAAATACTCGGAATTTTAAAACATTCTAAACGGCATATTGTTAGGCAACTAAATGCGCAATTTTCCTTAGTTTGACCGACACTGTATCTCTTACGGTTTTCGAGTTCCCCATACATAGACACGAATTCGAGCCACCCTGTATGTACATAGTCCCAAAATTATCGTTTACAAATAAAAAATAATAGAATGTCATAGTGGATAACGGGCCCATGTTCGTACTTGTGCACATAGGTCGTCTATGTCTATAATAATACAAACTTTTCCGCTGTCTATAATAGCAGATGAAGGGCCTGTGTACGTGACTACAAAGACAGGCGATATAAAAACAAACAATTTTACTAATATGATAGCTGAAATCTGCAGTTAAGCGCGTACAATGTGCGTTTCAAGTAAAAAGTTTGCTGTACAGAAATATTGCGAAAATAAGGGATTTTTTTTTGGGAAAATGTGTGGTTGTAACATCCTGTAAGTGATTTAAAAATGTTTATTTATGTGCGGGTGACATGTATGTGAATCCCTTTAACCGTTTCTGTAATGAAAGCGAAAAAAAAATGTTTCGAAATTAATTTTCCAAAAAAATAAATTTTGATGTTGGTACTCTGGAGAGGGGTATTTGGGGACGCGAAGTTCGAATTTTTAGTCTAAAAAATCATACGAGTTTGTTGTACCAAAATATTTCGAAAATAAGGGTTTTTTGGAAAAATGTGTGGTTTAAAAAAATTGTTTTTATGTTGGTGACAGGTATGTTGATCTCTCTAACCGTTTCTGTAATGAAAGTGAGAACAAATTTAAAAAAAGAAATTTTCGCAAAAAATAAATTTTGATGTTGGTACTTTGAAGAGGGGTATTTAGAGGTGCGGAGTTCGATTTTTGATTTAAAAAATCGCACGAGTTTGCTGTACTGAAATATTTCGAAAATAGGACATTTTTGGGGAAAAATTGGTTTTTTAACACCCTGTAAGTGATTTAAAAAATTTTATTTGTACGTGGGTAACGTGTACGTTGATCCCTCTAACCATTTCTGTAATTATTAAAAAAAAATCAAAAATAATTTTCGAAAAAAAAATTGACGTTGGTACTCTGGGAGGGGTATTTGGGGGCGCGGAGTTCGATATTTTGGTCTACACAATCGCACGACTTTGCTGTACTGAAATATTTTGAAAATAGGGTATTTTTTGGGAAAATGTGTTTGGAATTAAAATATGACATGTACAACTGTCACATTTGAGAGTTACAGCTGTCAAATTACTTCATATGAATGTGACATACGTCAAAATGTTTATATTATGACAATATACAAATAAAATTTTTAAAATCATGTACAGAATGGTAATTAATTAAATTATATATAAAAAAAAATCATTTTAAATACATTGAAGATTTGCCAAAAAATTTAGAAGTTATTAATAGGAAAACAAACTTATTGGGTGAAAAGGTTAATTTCAGGGACGGCATTAAATGGTTAAGAAGCTATCTATATCAAGAGAGCTTAGATGAGATTTGTCCATTTTTAAAGGTCAATCCGCTAAAAAAAAAGCTACTCAGAACAAGAACTACAAAATTGTCAACTTAAAGTTATAAGAAATAAAAAGAATTTAGTGTCTACTGAAAAATTGGAAAATATAAAGGCGCAGCTGAAATTTGTCAAAGAAGAATAGAAATATTTTTATGAAAAACTTTTAGAAGATTATGAAGAATCAAGCAATGTAGTAAAAAAAGCCGTGAAAAAAAGAAAATTGAGATAGGTTAAGGATTAAGTCAGGTTTTACTTTTAGAACAATGGTTAAATTAATATAGTTTTAGTTGAAAGGTATATAGATCCTTTATACACTAACTACTTGTATGAAAGATGCAATAAAACTTAGTGTTTAAGGGTCCAAGTACACTTTATATTTTTTTCTCCTAAAGTATGTATTTTTTTGTTACACTATTTTGTATATTAGATTTTTGGATTAAAGATCTTTGTCTAGAAAAAAAATCGTTTCCTTAAATAGTTCCTAAAAAAAATCCGGGCATAATAACTTTAAACCACTTTTCCTCAAAATTAACTTAATTGTACATGGGCCCTTCATCAACTTGTGTCTTCAATTATATTCATTACATTTTTAAACTAGATTTACCTACAATCATTTTGTATCTTTTACAATAGTGCCTGGGATATTATTTAAATAAAATTTAATTTAGTCGACTCCTTAGGATAGAGATGCAACTACTTAAATGTTATTCTTACAAGAGATCCATTGTGGGTTACCTGTAGATGTATTGTGGGTTGGTAGGTTTTTGCAGATTGACAAATTAGACAAATATTACAAATTCGTATGTACCAGAATAGTAATCAATATTAATAATTTATTATTTAACTATCATTTTGTATATTATTCAATTAAAATTTAATTTAGTCTGATCGTTAGAGTAGAGATGCAACTAGTTAAATTCTTACAAAAGATACATTGTGGGTTACCTTTAGATATATTGTTGGTTGGTAGGTTTTAGCAGATTGACAAATCAGATAAATATTGTAAATTCGTATATTCCAGGATAGTAAGTAATAAATATTAATAATTTATTATTTAACTATCATTTTGCATATTTTACAATAGTTTCTGGGATATTATTTAAATCACATTTAATTTAGTCTGATTAGAACAATGGTAAAGATGCAACTAGTTAAATACTTACAAAAGATACATTGTCGGTTGAATTGTGAGTTACTTATAGATATATTGTGGGATACTACGTTTTTGCAGTGGGATAGTAGAAACAATACAAACCGCTCAGAAATTAGATAATATCAGATAACTAAATTAGCCCCAAGAATGCGCAGGCCAAGAAAGCCTTAATCGCAAATTTAGTGATTTACAGTACAGCTCGGTAGAAAGTAAGTAAAGCCTGTCTTGAGTGTCACTAAAGTGTGTGGTTAATTTTTTTTTCTCTTCGCTGATATTTTAAAAAATTTAGACAAAACAGCTGAAGTGGTTAATCCTAATTCAAATAATAATACACTAAATTTATTGGGACGTGAAACTAATGACACTGATGTTCTTTTACAAGAAACTACCATGAAAGATTCTTAGCAAACTTAAGAACCTACAAGAAATGATTATACCGGCAGATGCTCTGCCCTTTTATACCAACTTAAGATCTGACAAAAATATTGTTGAAGATGTAGGTGGATTCGATGTGGAGGTGCTAGATTTTAATGTTGATACAGTGTAGATGCTTAAGTTAACCGAATTTTGTATTTTCCTTTCATTATTCTTAAATATAAACATGACGGCGAGGCGTGGCGAAAAAAAAAACAATCGACCACTATAGAAATGACACTATTTCTTGTCGGCTGACAATACACCTACTTATTACCCCAGCCGGGACGATTAAGTTATTAACCTTTCGTCGGGTGCAGCTATTCTAGCACATACAAGTCTTTCTTTTGCATCGTGTACGGTAACCTATAAACCTATAGTGTTAAAATCCCCACCGCATAGGTAGCCTCCTATTTTTAGACCAGCTATTGATACGTCCGTGGTAGTTTGTGTTAAAAGGTTTGATGTGCACGTGGCACACATTATGATCTCTTGAAGACACTGCACCTGATTACGTTATAATTTACAAATTATAAATATCGCGTTTTAGAATAGAGAGGAATACTACCATTGGCCAGAGTTTTACATTCCTAGACATATTATAGGAGGCTACCTATGCGGTGAGGATTTTAACACTATAGGTTACCATACACGATGCAAAAGAAAGACTGTTGATCTGCTAGAACAGCTGCGCCCGACGAAAGGTTAATAACTTAATCGTCCCGTCTCTGGGGTAATAAGTAGGCGTAATGTCAGACGACAAGAAATAGTGTCATTTCTGTAGTGCTCGATTGTTTTTTTTTTCGCCACGCCTCGCCGTCCTGGCCAACTAATAACAAAACTTAAAAGCCGTATAACATTTTTACAATAGAAAAATGTTAAGTTGCCAATATTTCAAAAACTACAAGGTTTTCGAATAGACAATCTTATACAAAGTCGCCCTTATTTTTAATGCCAAATAAGGTAAAATCATAATAATAGGGGGTTTCCATTTGGAAAAAATGTACGATTTTTTCATTTAAATTTTTAATGTTAGTTTTTGATCACCCTGTATTTATTTATTATAAAAATGCCAACACAGACTACTAAAGTCTCGACTAAAGTAGAACCCCGTCTACTAGGAAACCAACTCCAATTAAATAATAGGAGAAATTGATGGTTATATTTAAACCTGCAAACGTAATTTTTGACATAAAATTCAAAATATGTCAAAAACGGTTAGACTTAGGTATAGGGTATTTTATGCGAAATATATCTAGAATTTTCTGAGCAATTAAAAAATGCCTTAACATACAGGGTATTTTATTTAAAATAAGGAAGTTGATACTTGTCCACGAAAATACGAACACCCTGTATATGTAAAAATATAATATTTTAAAAATTGAAGTAAATCCAAACCACTTTTGTATTAAACTTTTTTTGTACGCCCCGTAGATTCTGAGATACGGTGTCATCCCATAAAAAAAACGGGCGACCATGTACATTTGTGATTTCGTATAGTTTGTAATGGTTTATGAACGCATGATAGTCTAGTTGTGGTGCTGACTGAGTTAGACGGGGTGTAGTACTGCTTCGGCGATATTTGGCTGTACAATTATTCTACCGGAGTTTATCAAGATTTTGCAATTTTTCTATAAATAGTCCACCATAGGTCAGAAACGTATAACATTATTTGCTTTTTTCATGCAATTCCTTCAAGATTCCCGAGATATTGATCATTCATTGTTGATTGAATTTTTGCCTTATGACTGACTACTACTACTGGTGTTTCATTTTGGGGTAACTAAGCATCGTTTACTAACAGCACTACAAAGTATAGCCCGGCATACTATAACGCTTATCTTATCTTATACAAGTTACTAAACATATTTTCGTACTTCTACATTATTCTTTTTCCTGATTCGTTGCTACGTTAGTATCTCTATTTTTCTGAATCGTTAATGCTAAGCATAAATAGGTATTTGCGACTTAGGCATTTTCTTAGAACGTTAGCATTTATATGGAACATAAAAAACTGGAATCCTGCAAAATCACTTATACAGTCAACATATGATTACAGATTATTTAGTTCCAGGATTCTCTTTTCGTTTCATATCATTGTGTTACAATATCTACAGACCTTGACATATTGTTGATCAGAATTCTAACCCAAACTTGCCTATGTTTGTTTATGGGTGATCAGGGTCGTAGCGACATTGTTTTCACTTGGGGGAGAGAATTGAGATCTGGCGCCCTCCAAGTGGAAAAGCCTGCTGTCGGAGCTCCGCCAGAGGCAAATATTTTTTGGCTACCACGACCAAATGAAATAAAAACTAATTCATTTTGCATTACCAAATACCTAGCTATTATATCGAATGAGATTTTATCTTTTACCAATTTCAGCTCCTAATTTTCTTAAACATTTTTGAGTGAAAATAATAAATTGTACATTTTTTAAATAATATTATCCATTCTGAATGAGTTTGAACTTTGAACAACTTTTCCCCAATGTTGCCTTTTGGCCAATGGCCTTTTAATTTTGTTTGCCTACTGAAAATTCATCTTTATAGTTTCACTATATTATTGTTTATTTTTGAAAAATAATGCTCTACCTTTTATATATGTATATACTGTGTGTTTCTTAGATTAGACACATTTTTTGGGGGGTAATTTGTTCATTAGGTTTAAGAAAAAGTTCATATTATTGTCGGCATTTGGAGACGCTCTGCGTATAATGGCGACATAAGTATTGTAGGATTTCCAGTATATTTTATGTTTAGTAGTATTTTCTTCTAGATTTAGTTGAAATATAGATGGCATTAAAATAGAAGCACTGAAAATTCTCTCTAGATAGTTGCATCAAATAATTTTTTAGATGTATTTATAGGAAATTAGAATGAGCATCAGCATTATAAAGTTAATATATATATATTTTGTTTGTTGTGTGCTTAACAGTTTGATTATATAGTGTTTTTACGAATAATACAACAGACACCAACATCATACAGTGTGTCTAGAAAAGTTTAGTTCTTGGTTACAGAAAAACTGCTTTAAGTAGAATAAACGAGCAATATCAAAAATATTAGCATCGACTTCCCGAAATTAAGATTTTTTGAAGTAGAGGAAATAAAGTGCAAAGATCATAAATTTTTTTATTTAATTACCTTTCACGTTTTAATAATTATTGAATACTTTTCCAGTACCTACATTTGAACCAACATTGACGGATTTTCAATTGATTTTTTTGGGCACACGGTATATTGACATCTACAAACATTGCTCTAGTTATGGCTCGCTAGATACATTAGTCTTAGAACAGTGTAAAAACTAAAATAATAACCATTTTAAACGTGATTGATGGTGTTGGCATTGAAATGTGCTTTTTAGGTTTAATGTAGATTTAATTTTTACAAAGGCTTTTCACTGCATATGAGACAATACTGTTATCGGCACTGGTCAGGATACCCGCCACTGATTTTTATTTTAGAAATTGTACAACCTTATTCAGGTTGTTTCTAACGAAATGTCACATTTATCCTTACTTTACTGGATAAATTGAGCACTTTTTTTTATAAAACATAAAATAATGTACCGAGTGGTGCAACGATGGAGAAGTTACAGGAAACTCTAAAATTATAAAAAATTCATGCAATAACAGTTTTTACTTTTGCGCAAAAATCATATGAAATAATGAAGTTCGCGCGACGCTGATTATGGAAGTTGGGGTAAGTCTTTCCTTGTTACACTTTGGGTCACCTCCCCAATCAGGGTGAAGCAAAGTGCAACACCGAAAGAAAAACGCTCATGTGAAACGTAAGCATTAAAGTGTGTGAAAATATGGTCGCGGGATATTTAAAAACGGCCTAAATATTAGGATAAGTAACAGTAATGAGTTTATGATTTAAAATTTAGGTTTTCCAAGTCACTGGGCACACTGACTAGTATAATTAGCATGAATTTGTATGCTAAAATAATTAATAATTTTGAAAAGCCTAACAGTGTATGAAGCAAATCAGTGAGAGGTCTCGGGTCTGCCTTACACAATGTATAAATGGATAATCATTTTATGGGCAAAATCTCCTCCATTATATCGAAACTATCAATTCTCTCCTAAAATTTTTATTCAATAGTTACCGGCTAAACAACCAAATTAGCTAAATTTTATATCTCGGTAATGTAGTCTAAAGTTTGAAATGTTTCAAAATATACAGGGTGTTATTTAAGTACGTGGATCAACGTCAGGAGGTGACTCTCTGAGTGATTTTAAGACGAAAAGTTTATATAAGCATATTTCCGGAAAAGCATTGTTTCCAAAATACAGGGTGTTCAAGTTTAAGAAAAAAACGGTAGTGTACGCCACTGACTTATTTCTAATTTTGGTGTTTATTTCGGATTAAGGAACTAAAAATGCAACTTTTTTATCCCTGGAATTATTTTCGTATCTTGCTTACTTTTTTGGAAAAAAAATGAAAACCATACAATATCACAAAAAAGTGATTTTATTTTTTTCCCAAAAACTAAGCAAGATACGAAGATAATACAAGGTATAGCAAACTTGTATTTTTAGTTGTTAAATTATAAAATAACAGATTTTTTTAAAAGGCTTACATTTTTTTATCAAAAATATCCAGAGGATTGACATCAGGGACGCCACTGGACTTTAGAATAATTAATCTAATTAGGGCTAAATTAGCCCCTTGATACAATAAATACTACTGCCAAATTTCAACAAAATTACACCAAAAGAATATTAAGATTTTCACAAAAAAAATACATTTTTTTTAAGTTTAACACCCTGTATCTTGGAATCAGTGCATTTCCGGACCTATCTTTATATAAACATTTTAATCTTTTTGCCTTAAAATCACTCAAAGAGTTACCCCCTGAAGTTGGGCCACGTACTTAAATAAGACCCTGTATAGAATGGGCCAAAATCAAGTGGTAGGCCAAAGTTGCATTAGTTTGAACTATGCCATCTCCATTCTTGAATTTTATCAAACGTTCTAAGCCTAGTGCTTAAATTTGATATTTTTTGCGATATTGTTGGCAGAAAAAAATCATTGCCGTTTTCTTACAACTTCCTGTTAAACCGGACATGGATGTCAGAGAAAAAATGATTTATAACCAATATAGTAAAGTGCGATTTTTTTTTAATTAGAAACCAATTGTAATTAATATTATTATCATAAGCCCAATTGTGTTCATTGCGGAACATAACCCCTCTCGTAATCTGTTTTATATCATCGGTCTCCATTCAAAGATTCTTCTGGTCCATCGATTATCTGTCATCCTTGCTATGTGCCCAGCCCAGTTTCATTTCAATGTAGGGATTCTTCTTGCGGCAACTAAACAACGGAACTTTAAGGTTATCAAATGCCGCCCATGCCAGACCCAATCTTCTTTGAATGTCGGTTGATGATTGTCTCGGTCTATACGGAGTTCATGACCGAGATATTTGTATGAAGTGACCTGTTCAATTTCGCCGCCTATCATGGGAATTTTTCCACTTGCCACAAGATCGGTCATAAATTGGGTCTCGAAGTATTTATCATCAATCCAGGCACTCTTGAGGTTTGCTGAAGTCTTTCCAACACTTGTGTGGCTTTGTCATTGCTGTCTGATATTAAAACAATATCATCTGCAAATTTCAAATGATTCAGAGCCTCTCCTTTTATGTTTATTCCCATGTTGTCCCAGTATATTTGTTTACACACGTATTCCAGCAAAGTTGTAAATAACTTTGGCAATATAGGGTCACCTTGTCTGACACCGCGTTCTATTTTAAATTTGTTTGTATCCTCATGGAGGCTTACACATGCAGTGGCTGTTTCCTAGATATTCTTAATTATTGCGGTGTCATCATCACCATCATCATTCAGCTCTCTGTGTCCACTGCTGGACATAAGCCTCCCCCAGTTCTGCCCATTCCTTCCTGTCTTGAGCTCTTTGTATCCAGTTGCCTGCACATCTCTTTATATCGTCCGTCCAACGCGTAGGGGGTCTTCCTTTGCTTCTTTTATCCAAGCGCGGTCTCCACTCGAGCAGCCTTTTCGTCCATTTCCCGTCCGTCATTCGTGCCACATGTCCAGCCCACTTCCACTTGAGTTTGCGACACATCTGTGACGTCGGTGCTTCTTCTATAATCTTCATTTCTTATATGATCCCTCAATGATATCCCGAGCATGGATGGACGTTTCCATCTTGCGCTGTGTTACCATAAGTTTCTTAGCACTTGCTGTGGTTAGTGTTAAGGTTTCAGCTCCATAGGTCATGACCGACAACACACATTGATCAAACACCTTCCTCATCATGGTGGCATGTCGCTTTTAAATACTTCCGCACGCTTTCCATAGGCTGCCCAAGATAGTGTAATTCTTCTTTTCATTTCGCACGGTTGGTTGTCTCTTGAGATTTCGATTTCATGACCAAGATAATTATACTTGTTCACCAGAACTACTTCATCATCCATGAAAATTTGCTCACTGGGAACTAAATTTGTCATATATTTTGGATTTGGATATTGCGGTGTGTCGATGGTCAATTCGACAATGAGCCAGAGCTTGAAGCATTTGGTGTTGGTCTATGGTATCGAACGCCTTTTCGTAGTCTACGAATATAAGTATAAGTGGCTTGATATATTCCATACATTTCTCTATTAGAGTTTTAATGACCTGCAAGTGATCGTTTGTACCATAACCCCGACGGAATCCAGCCTGTTCGCGCGACTGATAACTATCCAATTTATTTGTAAGCCTCTTTGTTATGATTTACATGAATAGCTTGTAAAGATGGGATAAAAGGCTAATGGGTCGAGGGCAATATCACCCTTCTTATGCTTGAGAATAATCACAGCATTGTGCCATTGAGAGGGAGTTGTACCCTTCGAAAGACATGCGTTAAGGAGATTTTGAAGTATGCGTATTAAATCATTGCTTCCTTCTTTAATTGATTCAATAACTATATCGTCGTCTCCTGGAGATTTATTATTTTTCATTTCGGAGAGGGAAGCTCTTATTTCACTATCTGTTATTTCATGGACATCTTCGGAATTTTTGGTATTTGCGTCGGTTCAAGAAGCTCCGCGTCCTTTTTATAAAGCTCTTGGTAAAAGTCTTCTGCAATCTTAAGAATATCCTCTATGTTGGTTTTTGTTGCCCCACTTTTATCATGCAGTCTGCAAATGTTTCTCTTACCTTCCTTCGCTAAGTTTTCTCCGTAGTACCTTCAAACTTTTTTTGTTTTCCATAACTTGCGATATATGCTCGCTGTTATATTTTCTGATATCATTCCTAACTGATTTGGCGATATCTTTGTTGATTTGTCTCAAGGTAGCGGAATTTGCCGTGTATTTATCTCGCATCTCTCTCCTCTCCCTCATTAGGTTTCTCG
Organism: Pissodes strobi; assembly: GCA_016904865.1. Classification (NCBI taxonomy): domain Eukaryota; kingdom Metazoa; phylum Arthropoda; class Insecta; order Coleoptera; family Curculionidae; genus Pissodes; species Pissodes strobi. The sequence continues at coordinate 173,939 of MU183725.1, forward strand.
TATTTTGGCTTAGTTTCTCTTCCTTGTCTTTAACCTTTTCGCTGTGTTTTTCTTGAGCCTCTTTTAAAGTGTGACTTATTTGTCTATTTAGATCGTCTACGCTGATTTCCTTCTCCTTTATGTCTTCCAAGCTCTTAAGATTTGAAGCTATTTCCCTTTCGTATGCCTCTTTATCTTTGATAGATGTCCTTTTTTTGCCTGAGGAGGCCTATACAATTTTTGCTCTCCCCCCCCCCCCCCCCCATTCTTGCCCTAACTAGCCGATGAGTAGATATAGTTTCTATGTTCTGGACCCTCCGCCGCGGAGGAGGTGCGCAGCAGCAAAAATCGCCCACGTGGGCTACGCCATTTTTGTCCTCTCTGTCCTATCTGTCGGTCCTGTCTGTCTGTTCTGTCTGTCTGCCTGTCCTATCTGTCTGTCCGGTCTGTCTGTCCTGTCTGTATGTCCTGTCTGTATGTCCTGTATGTATGTCCTGTCTGTCTGGTCCTGTCTGTCTGTCCTGTCTGTCTTGTCTGTATGTTATGTCTGTCTGTCCTATCTGTCTGGTCATGGCGTAGCCCACGTGAGCTATTTTTGCTACTGCGCACCTCCTCCGTGGCGGAGGGCCCAGAACATAGAAACTATATCTACTCCGATGGTCACTGCCTATAGGAAATTTGTTTAATACGGTTACATTTTGGACAACATTCCTTTTGTCAGAAATTAAAATCGATTTCATTTTTTGTTGTGCCATCGGGACTTATCTAAGTATACTTTCGCTGTGGTGCTTTTTGAAAGAACGAGTTTATGATTGAGCATAAAATTTTAAATTACGTCTCCTCTACTATTTCTCCCACCATATCCATGAGGGCCTATGGAAGTTTCTTCATCATACATTTTGGATCCCAACTTAGCATTCAAGTCTCCCATGAGGAAAGTGCAATGCACTTTGTCCTGCTTGATAGCTGCGAATATATCTTCGTAAAAGCCTTCCACTACTTCATCATCATAATCTGTTGGTGCGTACACTTGTATGATCTTTACACCATATCTTTTATTTAACCTTAGTATAAGATATATAACTCTTGGAGAAACACTGTGAATTTTAATGATGTTTTTCTTGAGGTCTTTGTGAACGACAAAACCCACTCCTCCTTGTGCGATATCCTCTTCTCCCCTGTAGTGCAGTAGATGGTTTGATTTAAGAGATCTGATTTTCTCCCTTCCTTCTAACCTCACTAAGTTCCAAGATGTCCCATTTAATACACTCGAGTTCCTCTTCCAGTTCAATCAGTTTTTGTTGTGTCGAGAGTGTTCTTGTGTTATAAGTGGCTATATGCAAAGTTTTGTGTCCATGATAGCCTGGTCTTACCCAGTGATTCTTAGCACCATCTGCTTGTGATCTGGTCTGGATGCTACCGTAACCATGGACCACTGAGCTGCCGGGGACTGAGGGCCATTGCATAGTCGTCATCGTCATTTCATCATTTTACGAGGTTTTTAGCCAAATACACTACCTCGCTGGCCAGTGCGTGTTGGTAGCGGGATGCTGTAGATTTAATTTCCTAAATCTCCGATGAGAACGGTTATACCGCCATGACTCGGTGGTCAGAGCATCGTCAGTTATCTAGCAGGGAGTACCGTGCGGTTTGAGATCCGCCTCTCGTGCAGGTGAGGTTGACATTTGATTGGTTTTATCCTAGCCATGGTTCCTTACCCCCCGTAATATACTATATAAATAAATAAAGATAGATATTAATACATAAGCATAATCATGCTACATGTACTAAGTGTCAGTATCATGGCGCAGCCTCAAATTCGAAATGATGTTTTGACGAAACAAATAAATAAAAATCTAATTCCTACAATAACATGCAATCCATGAAGTCCTCTAGTTATAAAAAAAATTGAGCCATAAACTGTATGCGATAATAAATGGAGTTTCTTTGTATTCATAAATTTGGTGGCAAAATTATCGTGAGAAAACTACGGTGTTCATAACATTGTGTGAGGCAAGCCTGTAGAACTATTAGACATACATATCAGCTTTTTAACCCATTATTTTTCCATGCTGTAGACGACGATGAGGGAAAACCTAGAGGAAGAGGATGCTTGTCTTCGCGCTGATAGGACGCTGGCTTCCAGATCCCTTCCGTCGTCAGTACGGAATTCTCCGGTTACCCTGAGACACGTCTAAGAGATTTTATCGTACAAGCGAGTATAGTTTTAGTATTCAACCAACCAATAGATAAGCCGGAAACTAAGATATTAGTTTTATATCATTAAAAAGGGCCCTTAAAAGATGTCAGAGGCTGGAAATTTTTTGAAATTGGGCACCATAACGTACACGCACTGGCAAAAGTATTGCACCTGCGCCCTGGAATGTAATAAAGATTCGATATTTCTGTATACAGTAGTTCGAAGATTTGTCCAACGAATTATCGCAAATAAATGGTATAAAACTGGTTTTAACATTTTTGTAATTAAAATTTCGTAAAACATGTTGACAGAGGGAGAAAACTAAAATGAAAACATTTACAAAACCGACAAGAACTCTTTATTACGTTCCACGACTCAGATAGACGGGGGTTCAATACCTTTGCCTGTGAGTGTAACCCACAGTGTCCTAAGTATAAGATATTACATTATCTTAAAATAAGTCTATTGGTTGAATTATTCACAAGTTTATACCCAAGTATTATTATGATACAAGTATTTTATATCATAGTGTCTTCCCCACCATTTTATATTAAAGAGAAGATTTACCTGCCTTAGTGAAAATGTGAATTGAACTTTTATATTGTTGTTGAATTGATGAGTTTTAAATAAAATGAATATAATTTTCCCTTTGATGATGATATGCTGAATTTTCGATTCCTCTATCTACTTTGCCACATTTGTGACAACACATTGCGTAACTTTTGGTTTTTACTAAAAAAAAAAAAATGCAATTGTATTTTACGTGAAAAAAATAAGTCAGATTTTTATGAAACGACACACCTTTTATAGGTAAAACTGTTTAAGGGCAGGTGTATTTTGGTCCTTACAGTTTATTACAAGACATACATTTTAATTTTATATAGTTTGTTCGAAGTTCAGCATATTATAATTCTTAAGTAATGATGACTAGAAAATTTGTAAAAAAGGAGCAGTAAAAATATCAAAGCGCTTATTGGTAAATCAAAAATATAAAGTACAGTGGTAATGAGGAATGTGGATAACTAAACAAAAAGTCGTAATTCCGACAAAAATATCTTCTCAGTCTTATTCTTCTCCATTAAAAATATGCATTTCTACAAATTTTCTAGAAATAGTGAAATCTTCTTAACGTAATGTATATATATACCATTGTTATGTAGTGTAGAGTGTATACCCGAACCTAGATAGTTCACTATTTAAAAATGACCTTTGAATTAACTATATCCGATTAATAAGATCTTTATTCATAGTTAAAAAATGGATTTTTTCTACATAAAACTATACAAAAAAAAATATTACATTCTAATCATTACAAAAAAGTGCAGGCCTTTTTTATATTTTGACACTCACAAAGGATAAAGATAAATAAATATCAAAGAATGTTTTTATCTGTCGATAGCAAAGGAAATTAGCATCACAAAGTTTTATACAACAATATCAATGGGATTTAATTATTCGGTCATCACATTAAATTTTTTGATCAGCAGTTTAATCGAATGGCAATCAAAATGGATGAACGAGCAGCAAAATAGATAAGAGCCTAGTTGAAATTTAAGTAGCGGATTAAATTAATCGATCATCGGATTAAATTATTTGATCGGCAGTTAAGTGAATGTTAATTAAAATAGTTTTTATCGCCATTACCTAGAGTAACATTTTTCTAACTGCTTGGTCATGATTAACATTTGAAATAAAATGTTTATTTAACATGTTAAATAGAAATTTTATTTTATAGGTTAAAAAAGACGTCTTAATCCCAATTTTTAATATCGACCTTTTTTAATAAGTTTTAAGAACATTTTAATTAAACACGATTCTACAGGTTATTAAAAATTTTAACAAAAATCAGCTTGAAAGTTTTCAGGTTACTACGCTAAAAAGTGTTTCCAGCATCCAATTATTTTTCTAAAATAACTCTTTGTTACTAAAAATCCTCTTTAAACCCCTTTTTATTACTCTTCAACGGCAGCAAAATGCTCTACATTACTATAGTAGATAGGCAAAGGGGATTGAGCTGCAATTTCGGCCATTTCTTACATGTAAATCTCCATAAGAAAATCGCAGGTCCATCCTTGTCATCTTTGTGCCGTCTTGAGCTATGCTATATTTAAGGCGTGGCACCTAACAGATGACGTTTGACAAATGACAGGACGCAGAGGTAAACATCGCCGACTTGGACTATAGCATATTTCTCGACCATCCTCGGAACCTCTCGGCCGTCCTCGGAAATACCTAAATTAATAAAAGTCTTGGCGTCTTGCGGGGATCGAACCACGAACTTTGGGCACGAGGGGCTAACACGCTTTAACTCGGACCACCAGAGCCTTACGGGATTAGTTTTAAAAATCGAATATATGACGCATTCGGGAGATATGTTTATTCAATAGATGTGTTCTACTTGGTTATTTGCTTAGCTGGAGTCATTGAAATACAGATTACTAGGGAACTTTAATTTTAGGATATAGAAAGATCACTGCTTAAGGCTAGGCGACTTTTAAATATAATATTTAAGACATTCTTGATTTAAACTCTTTTCAGATATCGACTTTTTGTGGATTAGAATTATTGACGAGGATTTTAATAATAGTTTAGCCTTAAGCAGTGGTCTTTATATACAGTGTGTCCGTAAAGTAACGGATAAATTCGATAAAAATTCACCTATGCCTTTTTGCAAAAAACGCTCAGACACGTCAATTAGTATTTTTGATTCTGCATCTTGCGACATAAAATGTAAATATATAGAGTGTTCCAAAAA
>MU183725.1:178882-216868 GCA_016904865.1 Pissodes strobi
TATTTGTAACTATCTAAAATATCATATCCAAAGAGAAAAGTTGAACATTAATTCTTTAAAAATTCCTTTTATGCTACAAAAAAGTATATTTGTATCTATATACATGTTTACTAATATTCAAAATAGTAGTTTTCTTGTGGCACTCAGAGTTCGACATTCTATTTCCATATTATGGAAAATAAAATTGAATTAAGAAAGTCTTAAGTTTTATAATATGTGTGTATTAACTAGTAAATGTTACGTTAATAATGCTAATAACATGGGTGCTTATGAATGAAAAATCCTTAATATATGATCCGACACTGCTGTATGACATAATATATTTATTATATTCTAACGTGATAAGCAAGGTCACAATCTAAGGAACTTAAACAATGTGTAAATAGGAATTATTTTCCAGTACTTAATAAAAACCAGTATATGTACGTTTAAAAATATTGTTTAAAAACCTAAATAGCCAAGTGACACACTGTGTAATAAAACCCTTAGTTTGACAACTTCTCTACAATATTAGGTAAAATATTTTTATTTCTCCCAAATTTGCTTACATTTAAAAATAATTTAAGTTTAATAATATAATAAAAACATTACACTGAAAAATACTCTGCAAAACAGGCACTGTGGTCTCCGCTTTAATCCTTAATTTATGGGATTTTCTTTAAGATCAAACGCAAAATAATATAATAAGTATCAAGTTTCTCAATGTTCAAAGCACCAAAACGCAACTATCAATGGTTTTAAAACATCCGAACTAAAAACACAACGAAAACATAGAAGAATGCCAACAATAGCGAAACGAAGACCGTTCGCGCGTAGCAACGTCAACACGAAGACGATGTGGGTGAGGGGACTGCGAGGCATGGGGCGATAGTAAGTGAACATAGGCTCTTATGGGAAGTAACCATCCTTCTCTAGTTTATTATTCTTGAATTTTACCACCTTTTCAGGTAGTCTGACATTTATCCTTACTTGACTCTATACATTGGGCACTTCTTTTTATAAAACATAAAAAAAATCTACTTTTGCTCAAAAATCACATGAATTAATGAACTTATAAATATATTCAGATTCACGTCTTTATTTATGTATTTAATTTTGCATTTGTTTCAATATTGCTCTTGGTTGAAATAAACAAAGAAGTTCGCACGATGCTAATCATGGAAGTTAGGGTAAGTCTTTCCTTTTTACATTTTGGGTCAACTCACCAATCGGGTTGAAGCAAAGTGCAACACCGAAAGAAAACCGCTTTTGTGAAAAGTAAGTATTAATGTGTGTTAAAATATGGACGCGAGATATTTAAAAATGGCCTAAATATTAGGATAAGTAACGGTAATGAGTTTATGATTTTAAATTTAGGTTTTCCAAGTCACTGGGCACACTGACTAGTATAATTAGCATGAATTGGTTTGCTAAAATAGTTATTCATTTTCAAAAGCTTAACAGTGTATGGAACAAATCAGTGAGAGGTCTCAGGTCTGCCTTGCACAATGTATAAATGGGTAATCATTTTATGGGCAAAATCTCCTCCATTATACCGAGACTATCAATTTCTTTCCTAAAATTTCTATTAGTTACCGACTAAACAACCAAATTAGCTAAAATTATATAGTCCTACGGCCCGCGTATGTAATTATTTCAGGAAGTTTCGATAGATCAACAATCGATTGTACCCCTGTCATGTAGTTACGTATGAGGTGTCAGCTGGGTAGGTAACGGTGGGGGTGGCCGTGAGAGGGTTGAAAACACAACAAAAAAATCGCGACCTGAAATCATTTCAGGAAACACGAAGCTTTTATGCGGTAAAGGTTATTTTAAATAATGAACATTGGACATTGTCAGCTGGGCGGGGGGCGGTGGATTAATTGTAAGCTGGTGGTTCAAATTGGTCAAAAAATGTCAATCATATAAACGATATCAGGGAGCTTTGGTGGATGCTAATATTTCTAGTGAGATTCACGAAAAAAATTGTCAGCTGCATATATGTGGGTGGAAAAGTTGTCAGCTGATGCAATGAAGGTCGCCTTTCGGTGACCTACCCACTGTACCTTTATCGCCCAGCTGACAACTTTTCCACTCACATACATGCAGCTGATAATTTTTTTCGTAAATCTCACTACAAATACTAGCATCTCCCCAAATTTCAAAATTCTTGGTATCGTTCTTGATAATGCGCTCTTGGGCGTGTAAAGGGAGACAAGTAGAAAATAATAGAACTGAGATTTATGGAGTTTAAAATAGAGCCAATTTTTAATTGAATTTTGAAAAAAAAATCATAATGAATTAAACTAAAATTTCTGTATCAAAACTTTTATTTACCTTTGAAGTATAAAAAATCATCCTTAACAAGAAGAAAAACATATTCGTTTAAGAAAAAAACAAAGATAACTTTAAATACACAAAAACAATTTAAACTTAAACCTTTTTACACTAAGCCTCATCCGAAGATACTTGATCTAAATCCTTCAAATTATACCAAACATTCTTTTCAGTAGTCAGTTTCTCATAAAAACTATGAAACACTTCATCGATGTAAGGCAGTAATTCGATTAAATTCTTTTTTTTTTCTCCTCTGATAAACTGTTTAAATATTTGCATTTCGGTAAATCTACAGAAAGAGAAGTTTGACCTCTCCTACAAAATGACATCTTTTCAAAAGGTTCAATTTCGTTATGGCTTTTCTTGTAGAAAAATATACTGAATGCGGTGTCATATCGAATCCATCTTACATTCTGCCATACAAATTTATTTCCACGATCATTCACTTTTCTAACTTGTAGGCACGTTTTTAGTAACAAGGCGAATCGATAAAATCATCCCTTTTCATCCCCTGTAGCTTGAAAGGGTGTTTTTGCCACATGATCTTACCAGTTGAAATCAGTCCCTGGGATGTTCGATAAGGCTCTCATAATGTTTCTTCTTTTTCCCAATAATTGAGTGAATGGTGTTACATTCCATTCTCGTGTGTCCTGGTATTAAGAATTTTTGATATATTATCTGTAAATTTGAATTCTGCATCAAAGTCATAAACATCGCCACTACGTGACCATTTTTGTTCTGGCCACCACACCAGTGGCGTGCACACAATGAAAGCACAAATGCATTGCCTACCCTGATGTTTTGACATTTCTTATATTTTCCCATTTAATTTTAATCCCGATAATATAAATTATAATTTTACTAATAAGTAGGTATAATCCAAATTTAAAAAGCTTATCTTAAGCGCCAATTAAAATATTAATTATATTATAGAAAAACATCACAGTCTTCCACTCATATTACGCTACCTATATTAAACGGAATAATATTCTCCGACGGCAACCGCTAAAAAGCATTCCATAACAAACCGAAGGCATGCATTTATACCGTCAATACTGGATTTACTATGGAAGCGAAAAGCAGTGCTTGAAAAAGGACAGCCAAATGAAACATTACATAAAAAGAAAAGAGACAAAGCATGCAAAGATGGTCGGGGCCGACCGACGCGACGCAACGATAAGTGCTGTTGCCAAAATGTGCTCTCTTTAATTAATATTTTGGTTTGATAGACATTCTTTTTACCAAGGATCATATTGTTATTGTTTTTTTGCGCTTTAATAATTAATTGGTTTGAAAGCGATTACCGGTTACATCATTACAGGGTTTGGTTAAGAAAGCTTTATTATTTAATAATGTTTAAAATTACAGTACATGGGGCATCCCTAAATTTATTAATATTTCGATATCTGGGTATTAATAACGCCATGCATTTTTTTGCAAGAAACTGAAACCCGATAATACAACACCGGCATTGGCCAGCCATAATTAAGAATAACCTCAGGTTCCCTTTTTCATGTGCCCTATTCTTGTGTGAGATTGGGATTTGACGCCCTGCGCTTTTAGTTATAGTTTTGAAAAGCATAGTTAGTTAGTTTAGTACCTATACAAGGGGTTGTTGTTTTCTTTGTGGGCTAGTTTTGTTGGTTAGAAAGAAAACCTCGATATTTTAATAAAAAAATCCATGACAATTATTAGTGGCTCTGCAGGTGTCGTCATAAAATTAAAATGTATTGTTGGCTATGCTTACTCTTTGGCGAAGAAGGAAATTGTAGAGTAAACGTGGATATATTGATGTAAATAATGTGTCAAATGTCTCAGAAAAACAAGGCCAGTCCACTAACCATTTACAACGCGTTTTCTTTGCATAGTTTTGACGAAACTCGAATTGAAATGGCTTTATGCCTACATTTTTTGGAGCCTCAAAATGGACGTTTTTGGGCTTACTAGTTGTGTATCATTTTCTATTATGTTGCCTACCCTCTCCTAAATGGCACTGCACGCCACTGCACCACACGTATCAGAATAAAGGGTTATATGTTTAATATTTGGTGGTAGAGTCAAAAGCTCTTTATACAAACAAGAACCAATCTGATTTGCACCTCTACCAGATAGTGTTTTCTACCACATACAACATGTAGTTTTGTTGTTGACGCAATCATACATTGTTAAGTTGAAGGTCCATAGTTGCCGCTTATAAAACGACACTGATGTGGTTAGGCTTGGCGTCGGCAGGCATTGCTGCAAATCAAACGTAAATACAGCTATGTTCTGGTCATGCTTTCCCTTTTCCTTATCATGTTCTTTCGCGGAATATGCTTCTTTAGCATCTAGTTGATGTTTGCTCAATTCATTTGTCAATCTTTCTTTTTCTATAAGAGTTTTTGCATTTCTTATCATACATTGCTTTTTGTCGTATTCTTGGCAGGTATCCTTACTCCATTTTTTGATGGATATATTCCTTGTATGAAAAATAGATTCGTAAACTTTTTTCCTGACAGGCTTTTGAGGTGAAATCCAAATTTTATATTCCTCATACATCCTTGTAAGAGTATAAAAAGACAACGAAAATGTTCGACCTCCTGTTCGCTCGCGACAATAATGGCTCTTATATCCCGGGATTGAGAGGATGTGCTTCTTAACTAGTTCAATTCTGTCGGTTTCACTTTTGTTCTTTGGTGGATGGTGACCCCTCTCACCGTCCAATGTTGTACCTGTGATGATAGTCTTTTTTTTATAACCGTTTCAATAAATTTATTTGATAAATCAAATGTTTTTTTAAAACACCCTTTACACACTTCTATTAAATTTCCATTTAGTTTTAAATGGTACTTATAGTTACATTCTCTTGCTTTTGTAGCACCAATCTTCTGAATTTTCTTTTCTTTTTTTTTTTTAAATTAAGCCTGAAATAAATGCCACTCTCTTGTTGAAGCTTTCTAATTTCCAATAGTCTTCAAATATTTTGTACCGCTGTTCATTATCAATTCTCTTTGTACATTTTTCTAAAACTGTACACTAGTGTACACTTACTGCCTCGTATTAATTTTCCTTTTATAGTTGAATACTCATTTCTCTCGATTGTATTAATGTTTAGTTTCTCCTTGCTTCTCTTGTATCTCCTTTTACTGTTTTCTTGTATTATAAAAAGTTGCTAACACAGCTCACAAGCACTACGCACCAAGCTACACACAGAATATCCAATACTGCTTATATTATCCTATATATCACCACAATACTAAGCATTAACAAGATCTAAAACGCCCGTGCTCTGACCGCAAACAAAACTAAAGAGAGACAACTCCAGGAAATATTAGTGCATCAGGAGACAACTCGCATTGATCCCGAATGCACTAAACAATTGCGAAGTGTTAATCGAGATAACTTAAGATAGCTGCATTTGCACATTAAAAAAAACTTTTCTCATATTACACTATACCAAAAAATGCGCAAAGTTGTACATATTAACTTATCTCCTTCAGCACACAAATAGCTTTTTATGCAACGACTTGTTTGTCGTAGTTAACTCAAAACGCACTTTTTCAGACTTGTCTCCTTTTGCAGGCGCGCATGAGCGAATGGATAATGTTTCAATTATGCGTGGAGCACTCGCAAGATGAAAAGTTAAATCAATAATAATTTGATTGGATTTTCAATTAATTAGTGCCCAATACACAATTCAATTACATTAATAATGCAATATTGTTTTAAATTGTTATTTAGAATTTTTAGTTTTGCAAAATTATATACAAATATGAAATTTTCAATGAATTATTCTATTATGAAAACAAAATAATCCTATTTTTAAAGTAAAGAAAGGAAATATTTCATTAAAAATATTTATATACTAGCTATTTAAAACATTATAATAAAAAAAAGGTATTCATCGTCTTTCGAACAATCAAGAGATTAATTGTTGTTAGTATAAAAATCCTCAAAGATTATATTGGCATAAAAAACACAAATAACACCTTCAGTATTTTCGACATCTTGACTATAATCATTTCCACAATTTTTTCCAAACCACTTGCAAGTGTATTTGTTTTCCTCAAGCTACCATTCATGGTCAAGAGGAACTAATGTGGATGGCACTTGTTTATGTGCGGTTGCCCCAAATCGTGGGTATATAAATCGTCCTTAAAACATGCTGTAGTAATTCTGATTTTGACAGTGGTAAGATGGAGACCTCAAAATTTTTGTCTGGCAATCGAAATTGATTTGCATCTTCGCTGAATTTATAAGCTTTCATAAAGTTTACTATACGACCATCATTCACGTTGTTTATTGCCTTGAATCCATACATCGCACAGACAAACTTTTCTATTATACAATGAATGGTTTCTGCGGTAGGATCCTTTTGAAACATCGTTGAATAATAATACTAAGGATAATTAATACACTGCTTTTAGATGTTTCAAAATTATTTAATGACATATTTTTTTCTTCATATGTTTTGGCTTGATGAGGCCTTTATCAAGAGTAGTTGAATACTAAAATCTAAATTGTTATACTCTACTGAACCGCCTAACGGTATTTTGTTTTTATTGCTTTGTCAATTATGCAGGTGTTTAAAGAGCAGGTCAGTTGGTCGTTCGTATTTAAAACGTCAGTTTTTTGTGACTTTTGGATTTCTAGGTACTCCAAAAGGTTCAGCCTTTTGTTTTTGGTTTCGGTGTGTAAAAGTTTGACATTATTCGTATCTATAAAATGGTTATTTTCTATACAATGTTTTGCTAAGCCAAAGTTTTAATATTAAGTAAAATCGATTTTTTGTGTCCTTTAATCCTAATATTTAAGTTTCGACCAGTTTGTCCTACATATACAGCTTCACAGTTCACACAATTTATTTTGTAAACACCAGATTTAGATTGTTTGTCAATTTTGTCTTTATTGTTAGTCTCCTCCCTAGATCATTCTTATTAACCTGAATTATTTTACATCCAAATTTATTTAATTTTTTTGAAACTTTATCTGTAATTTTCGGAATATAATTGATACATTTAAACGGCTCCTTTTCTAATTCTAATGCAGGGTTATAAAATTGTTTAGTTAAAATGTTCTTCTGTTTTTCTATATTAATTTGTCGCTTTGACTGACAAATTAATAAAGAAAAAACAGAAGAACATTTTAACTAAACAATTTTATAACCCTACATTCAAATTAGAAAAGGAGCAGTTTAAATTTATCAATTATATTCCGAAAATTACAGATAAAGTTTAAAAAAAAAATCAATAAAATTGGCTGTAAAACAATTCAGGTTAATAAGAATAATCTAGGGAGAAGACTAATAAACAATAAAGACAAAATTGACAAACAATCTAAATCTGGTGTTTACAAAATAATTTGTGTGAACTGTGAAGCTGTATACGTAGAACAAACTGGTCGAAACTTAATTATTAAGATTAAAGAACACAAAAAATCGATTTTACATAATATCTGGCTTAGCAAAACATTGTATAGAAAATAACCATTTTATAGATACAAATAATGTCAAACTTTTACACACCGAAACAAAAAGCAAGAGGCTGAACCTTTTGGAGTACCTAGAAATCCAAAAGTCACAAAAAATGGACGTTTTAAATACGAACGACCAACTGACCTGCTCTTTAAACACCTGCATAATTGACAGTGCAATAAAAACAAAATACCGTCAGGCGGTTTAGTAGGGTATAACAATTTAGATTTTAGTATTCAACTACTCTTGATAAAGGCATCATCAAACCGAAACATATGTAGAGAAAAATATCTCATTAAATTATTTTGAAACATCTAAAAGCAGTGTACCAATTATCCTTAGTATTATTTTTCTATTATAGAAAAAAACGTCATTAAGGTTCTCTTTCGATAAACTGCTCATAGTTCCAAATGCTTCGATGCATTCTACATTTTTATGCAATGTGGGGAATGGTCTTATATCATGATTATAATCACAGCCAGTAAAAGCATGAAAAGCAGGCAATGCCTTACATACGTTTTCGCCCAGTACTGACAACAATTCATTAATATATAGGAACCGTTCTGTATTTCCTGTACTTATTTCCATCCAATCCTTTAGATTCTTTTGTATTTTTGTCATGTTACCATGCAAGCATGATAATTGGGATATCAGTATCTGAACACCTCACGACCACATGTGTATTTCTCTCGAGGTAGCAAACATGAAAAACGATCTTTGTATCAGCCTCTTCATGACTGGGACAAGACAAGCTTTCCACATTGTTTTTGTAAACTCTGTGTCGTTTTGCACGGTATAACTGTAACATTCTTCAGCACTCAAACACAATGTTTTGTTACGCAAGAATGGAGCCACTTCATCGCTTTCCCAATGAGTTGAAACATTTTTTATTAGAGCTTCTTTAAAATGTATATTATTCAACTCTTTACCAAATTCGAACGCACTTGGACTGAGCCTCGTATTTGGAAACGTTGCCGCCCACTTGTTTCTCGAAACTCGTGTTCCAGGTCTTTGATGGACGGACTTGGATAGGTATCGAATACTACGATAACGTTAAAATTTGCAAAATTTTTTTTGATATATTGCGAAAGTATTAGGAATTTCCCTTATAGTATTCAATAGGAAAAGTCCATCAAAAAATCATTACATCCCAATATTGTGGCTCAGTACTTTCTAATTATTTTTCGAAAAATTTTAGCATTGTTGAATTGTTCGTTTTACACATAGTGCCATCCACATGGCAGTCATCGGATATGACAAAATGGTATGTATGTCTAATTTCCGCCGATACAAAGATCGCTTTTCATGTTTGCCAGCTCGAGGAAAACACACATGTGGTCGTGAGGTGTTCAGATACTGATATCCCAATTATCATACTTGGTAACATGACAAAAATACAACAGAATATAAAGGAGTGGATGGAAATAAGTACAGGACATAAAGAATGGTTCCTATATATTAATGAGTTGTTATCAGTACTGGGCGAAAACGTATGTAAGGCATTGCCTGCTTTTCATGTTCTCACTGGCTGTGATTATAATCATGCCGTTTTCAAGGAAGAAAAAATAAAATCATTCATCACATTGCAGAAAAATGCAGAATACATCCAAACATTTGCAAGTATGAGCAGTTTGTCAAAAGAGAAAAGTTGTGTTGTGTTGTGTGTTTTCAACCTTCTCACGGTCACCCCCACCGTTACCTAGCCAGCTGACACCTCATAAGTAACTACATGATAGAGGTACAATCGAATGTTGATATAACGAAACTTCTTGAAATAGTTGCATAAGCTGTACACGGGCCGTAGGACTACTAGATCTAGGTAATGTAGTCAAGAGTTTAAAATATTTCAAATTATATAGGATAGGCCAAAGTTGCATTAGTTTGAACTACGCCATCTCCATTTTATGAAACATAATAAGCCTAGTGCTTAACTTTGATTTTTTTCTTACAACTTCTTGTTAAACCGGACATGGATGACAGAGAAAAATGGTTTATAACCAATATAGGAAAGTACAATCTTTTTTTTTTAGAAACCAATTGTAATTAATATACTAAATAAATAAATAAAGATAGATATTAATATACATGTACTGAGTGTGTATCATGCCGCAGTCTCAAATCCGAAATGATATTTTGACGAATAATTATTATACTTAGACTAAGCGTATTAAACAAATAAATAAAAATCTAGTTCCGACAATAACATGCAATCCATGAAGTCCTGTAGTTATAAAAAAATTGAGCCATAAACTCTTATCTGCGATAGCAAATGGGGCTTCTTTGTATTCATAAGTTTGGTGACAAAAAATGTATTGTGAAAACATTACGGTGTTTATATCATTGTGTGAGGCAAACCTGTAGAAATATTAGACATGCATATCAGCTTTTTAACCTATTGTTTTTCCATGGTGTAGACGACGATGAAGGAAAACCTAGAGGAAGAGGATGCTTGTCTTCGCGCTGATAGGACGCTGGCTTCCAGATCCCTTCCGTCGTCAGTACGGAATTCTCCGGTTACCCTGAGACACGTCTAAGAGATTTTATCGTACAAGCGAGTATAGTTTTAGTATTCAACCAACCAATAGATAAGCTGGAAACTAAGATATTAGTTTTATATCATTAAAAAGGGTCCTTAAAAGATGTCAGAGGCTGGAATTTTTTTGAAATTGGGCACCATAACATACACTCACTGGCAAAAGTATTGCACCTGCGCCCTGGAATGTAATAAAGATTCGATATTTCTGTATACAGTAGTTCGAAGATTTGTCCAACGAATTATCGCAAATAAATGGTATAAAACTGGTTTAAAATTTTTGACAGAGGGAGAAAACTAAAATGAAAACATTTACAAAACC
Source organism: Pissodes strobi (assembly GCA_016904865.1). NCBI lineage: Eukaryota > Metazoa > Arthropoda > Insecta > Coleoptera > Curculionidae > Pissodes > Pissodes strobi. Next base: position 189,506 of record MU183725.1, read on the forward strand.
GACAAGAACTCTTTATTACGTTCCACGACGTCTAATACCTTTTCCTGTGAGTGTAACCCACAGTGTCCTAAGTATAAGATATTACATTATCTTAAAATAAGTCTATTGGTTGAATTATTCACAAGTTTAAACCCAAGTATTATTATGATACAAGTATTTTATATCATAGTGTCTTCCCCACCATTTTATATTAAAGAGAAGATTTACCTGCCTTAGTGAAAATGTGAATTGAACTTTTATATTGTTGTTAAATTGATGAGTTTTAAATAAGATGAATATAATTTTCCCTTTGATGATGATATGCTGAATTTTCGTTTCATCTATCTACTTTGCCACATTTGTATAATAACAACAAATTGCGTAACTTTTGGTTTTTACTTAAAAAAAATGTAATTGCATTTTACGTGAAAAAAAAAATAAGTCAGATTTTGGTGAAACGACACACAAACTGTTTAAGGACAGGTGAGGTGTATTTTGGTCCTTACAGTTTATTACATAGACATACATTTTAATTTTATATAATAATAGTTTGTTCGAAGTTCAGCATATTATAATTCTTAAGTCATGATGACTAGAAAATTTGTAAAAAAAGGAGTAGACTGTAAAAATATCAAAGCGCTTATTGGTAAATCAAAAATATAAAGTACAGTGGTAATGAGGAATGTGGAGAACTAAACAAAAAGTCGTAATTCCGACAAAAATATCTTCTCAGTCTTATTCTTCTCCATTAAAAATATGCATTTCTACAAATTTTCTAGAAATAGTGAGAATGTATAACTTTCAATCTTCTTAACATAATGTATATATATACCATTGTTATGTAGTGTAGAGTGTATACCCGAACCTAGATAGTTCACTATTTAAAAATGACCTTTGAATTAACTATATCCGATTAATAAGATCTTTATTCATAGTTAAAAAGTGGATTTTTTCTACATAAAATTATACAAAAAAATATTACATTCTAATCATTACAAAAAAGTGCAGGCCTTTTTTATATTTTGACACTCACAAAGGATAAAGATAAATAAATATCAAAGAATGTTTTTATCTGTCGATAGCAAAGGAAATTAGCATCACAAAGTTTTATACAACAATATCAATGGGATTTAATTATTCGGTCATCACATTACATTTTTTGATCAGCAGTTTAATCGAATGGCAATCAAAATGGATGAACGAGCAGCAAAATAGATAAGAGCCTAGCTGAAATTTAAGTAGCGGATTAAATTATTCGATCATCGGATTAAATTATTTGATCGTCAGTTAAGTGAATGTTAATTAAAATATTTTTTATCGCCATTACCTAGAGTATCATTTGTCTAACTGCTTGGTCATGATTAACATGTGAAATAAAATGTTTATTTAACGTGTTAAATAGAAATTGTATTTTATAGGTTAAAAAAGACGTCTTAATCCCAATTTTTAATATCGACCTTTTTTAATAAGTTTTAAGAACATTTTAATTAAACACGATTCTACAGGTTATTAAAAATTTTAAGAAAAATCAGCTTGAAAGTTTTCAGGTTACTACGCTAAAAAGTGTTTCTAGCATCCAATTTTTTTTCTAAAATAACTCTTTGTTACTAAAAATCCTCTTTAAACCCCTTTTTATTACTCTTCAACGGCAGCAAAATGCTTTACATTACTATAGTAGATAGGCAAAGGGGATTGAGCTGCAATTTCGGCCATTTCTTACATGTAAATCTCCATAAGAAAATCGCAGGTCCATCCTTGTCATCTTTGTGCCGTCTTGAGCTATGCTATATTTAAGGCGTGGCACCTAACAGATGACGTTTGACAAATGACAGGACGCAGAGGTAAACATCGCCGACTTGGACTATAGCATATTTCTCGACCATCCTCGGAACCTCTCGGCCATCCTCGGAAATATCTAAATTAATAAAAGTCTTGGAGTCTTGCGAGGATCGAACCACGAACTTTGGACACGAGAGGCTAGCACGCTGTAACTCGGACCACCAGAGCCTTACGGGATTAGTTTTTAAAAATCGAATATATGACGCATTCGGGGGATATGTTTATTCAATAGATATGTGTTCTACTTGGTTATTTGCTAAGCTAGAGTCATTGAAATACAGATTACAAGGGAACTATAATTTTAGGATATATATAAAGACCACTGCTTAAGGCTAGGCTATTTTTAAATATAATATTTAAGACATTTTTGATTTAAACTCTTTAGATATCGACTTTTTGTGGATTAGAATTATTGATGAGGATTTTAATAGTTTAGCCTTAAGCAGTGGTCTTTATATACAGTGTGTCCGTAAAGTAACGGATAAATTCGATAAAAATTCACCTATGCCTTTTTGCAAAAACCGCTCAGGCACGTCAATTAGTATTTTTGATTCTGCATCTTGCGACATAAAATGTAAATATATAGAGTGTTCCAAAAAAGCACGCCAGCAAAAAATAATTTTTTAATGGAACTCCCTATATATTATAGCATATTTAGATTGTGCGATGAATTCTAGATTTATTTCATGTATAATATCCTATGCCTATCTCCAACTGTTTTTGAAATTTTGATATATCGACCATTTACCAAATTTGACAGCCTGTAATATCTATAGGGCTAAATATAGATCAAAATGGTTTGCATATTCCTATCTTGGTTTTTTATAGGCTACCGTTTGACACTAACTTTATATTTAACCAAAGGTTAAGAAATTCCGGTTAAATTTAACCTCTGGTTATATTTAAAGTTAGTGCCAAACGATAGCTTATAAAAAACCAAGATAGGAAAGTGCAAACCATTTTGCTCTATCTTTAGCCATTTAGATATTATAGGCTGTCAAACTTGGTAAATTGTCGATTTGCAACTGTCAATATTTCAAAAGCAGTTGGAGATAGGCATAGGATATTATACATGAAATATATCTAGAATTCTTCGCACAATCCAAATATGCAATAATATACAGGGTGTTCCATTAAAAAAAATATTTTTTTGCTGCCGTGCTTTTTTGGGACACTCTATATACTTACATTTTATGTCGCAAGATGCAGAATCAAAAATATTAATTGACGTGTCTGAGCGTTTTTTGCAAAAAATCATAGGTGAATTTTTATCGAAATTATCCGTTACTTTACGGCCACACTGTATACCCTAAAATTATAGCTCCCTTGTAATCTGTATTGCAATGACTCCAGCTAAGCAAATAACAAAGTAGAACACATATCTATTGAATACACATATCCCCCCAAATGCGTATCATATATTCGATTTTTAAAACTAATTCCGTAAGGCTCTGGTGGTCCGAGTTACAGCGTGTTAGCCCCTCGTGTCCAAAGTTCGTGGTTCGATCCCCGCAAGACTCCAAGACTTTTATAAATTTAGGTATTTCCGAGGATGGCCGAGAGGTTCCGAGGATGGTCGAGATTATGCTAATAGTCCAAGTTGGCGATGTTTACCTCTCCGTCCTGTCATTTTCAAACGTCATCTGTTAGATGCCACGCCTTAAATATAGCATAGCTCAAGTCGGCGCCTTGGGAACAAAAATGACCAGGATGGACGGACCTGCGATTTTATTATGGAGATTTACATGTAAAAATGGCCGAAATTGCGGTTCAATCCCCCTTGTCTATCTAATTACTATAACTCAATCAATTAAGTATTTTACCTGAAAAATCCTTTATTTAGAACCCACGCTTACAATGACACCACTTTTGAATACGTAAAACACACATCAGAACATCATTAGGAGTACTTACTAATGCTCATATTGCACCTCTGAAAACAGTTCCAAACAACTTTACGAAGATTTTTCAATATTTGGGCATTCTAACACGAGCAACACTTTCAAACACCTAGAACATCAATTACAACATTACATTTCTATAGTAGCAAAGCCCCTATATACATTATCCACTTTTTGTTATAAAAAACGCATTCGAAATTATTAAAATTATCATTATTTAAAGGATGTTATTAATTTTGTCGTTAACTTTAAATAACGAAGAAAAGCATTGTATATACTCCATAGCTAAACAGTATTTTTTATACTCGTGTGCTATATATATATATGGCATACATCGTAAAAGACACCTCTTTCCCCCCTTGTTATATAAAATACTATTATAAGTCAAAAGGATGGATTTAAGCAGTAAAGTAGTACATTACATAACAAGTGCTGAAGGTACTAGTTTTCAAACGTGGAGGTTGAAAACGTACTTTCACACGAGTAGTGTTTAACGATATCCAAATAAAAGTGAAGAGTACTAAATGAGAAACTTTTGTATTCAATGCAAAAATTTAATCCAAAAAGGGACTTCTTATAAAGAAGATGCTCAAAAGCATAACAGAGCGCTTTCGGCCTAATCCATCATCAGTGTTACTTGTCAGTGGAAAACGATCAACAGATCCACAAAGCACAAAGAGAACAAACACCAATTGACTAAGGTCACATTCAAGTTTCACAAGATTAAATTTTTTTTGGAGGAAGTTCACATAATTTTGTTTTTTTAAAAGGAAAAACGAGGACCGAACAACGTTTTTCGTGTTAAAAGCTTGTGTCGATGCACACAGCCTTTATTCTACATTTCAATGTGAAGAGGCCTTATAAGATAATGTTGAGACTTAGAAGGGTTGTACTGAGAGAAATTATGACAAATTCACGTAAAAAACAACTTCATTATGAACGAAAAATTAATGCTTACAAAAACCGGGCTTGTGAAAGACTGAACCTAGAGGCAAATATAATGTACCCAAAACACTTGAGTATACCATAACGCGCCTAAACACAAACAAATTCGGCAATTCGGCTTAACAGTTATCCGATATTGGTTCTTATTCAGCGGTACTTTGCTACTTCAATAGATAATAATGGTGTTTTATTTCTGATGGATAAAATGTTAAATATGAAAGTTTTGAATTAGTTTAGATTATCTACTTTTAGAGATGTTCATAAGCATATTAAAAGATGACTGTTTAAATTTTGCTGATCAAATTTTGCTGCCCGATTATTCTTTTCGGCGCTAAAATATTGAATATTTTGCTGATCCTTTAAATATAATTATTTGCTGCTCGAATATTCTGCTGATCAATTAAATATAAGCCAATACCAATATCGGCTCCTTGGTACAGGGTGGCAAAAAAGCTTGGAAACGTAGTATATATAAAACGAAAAATTTTGTCCCAATTTAAAACAAACTTGGAATACAGAGTGTGTCTCAAAAGATCATAAACATGGGTCAACATATTTTTTTAATTGAAACACCCTTAACATTTCAAAATATTTAAATTCCTCGTAAATCTTAGACATTTTCCATCTAAATTTAACCGCTATCAAAATATTTGGGTTTAAAAAGTGGCATTTTTGTGATTTTACATTCGCGTAGATTCTGAGTAGTTTAACTCGACGATTTGCACTTCTTAGTTCTTAATGGTCTATCCAGTGATACTGACTTCCGGTTTGACCGGATATATCCTAAATAGATCATTAAAGATTAAGATAAGAAAGTGCAAAACGTGTTGTCCTGAGAAGTGAGAGCACTGGGACAGGTAGAAAATAAGCTTTCACCGCCCTGAAAATTTAAGCTAAATAAAAACTTATTTAAGCTATTTTATTAAGAACAAAACGAAAATAAGCTTAAAGAAAGTAAGTACTGAAATTCCAAAACTTGAAAAAAAATACAGAAACTAAATCAGGACCTTACCTGCATCATTATACAAAGTCAAACCAAGATAAAATTTAATAAAAAAAGGCATGATATAAAAATAACAATCAAAAATACTTTGGAAAGTGATATCAATTAACTTATTCAGTTGCCATGAATTTTTTTTGAAGAACACTGTCATAATTCTCTCCTTATCCACTTGGGGTTCGTGAAACGTTTTGTAGTACAATACCGCTGATTATTAGGCAGTACGGGCACTACTTTTCAAGTTTTAGATAATGCAACAGCACTATATTTTATGGATTTTCATTAATTTCTTTAAAGAATAACCCAAGAACCAACTGTTCCAATCTATTTCGCTAAATCACAAATACACACAGATGATCATATTGGCCAAAATTCTTATTATTAATATAATAATTATTACCTGATTTTATGTGCGCTCTATAAGTTTTAGAATAAATAATTAATAATAAATAATAGCCGTCTTTAGTATCAACTAAGATACTTTCTAGAGTCATTTAGTGATCTCGTATTAGAAAATACTGCACTATTCCTCTATTTATAATGTAATAGTTACTTAGCTCCAGCAACATTTTATTTTGATAATTTTGTGCCCCTTATAATTTTCCACCTGGGACAATTTACGCCACAGTACTTACGCCACTGGTTCTGAGTCATGCGGTTCAGACTCTACCTCGGGCTTGAAATCGACCAAAATGAAATAATATTTAGATTTTAGAAGAATTGAAATATTTAGAGAAATGAGCAAGATCACACACAACCTTGATGCTTTAAAATGTTGCAAAATTAAAGATCGTGCCAGCATAATTTTTCGTTTTGTATATATTTTGACGTTTCCAGCTAAAAATGCTGACTGAAATTTTCCCAACGCTCATTTACTACTTTTTCTAACAGAAACTAACAATATCTAAAATGGTTATTAATATCATTTAATAATCTCTGATTACCTAGTTATTGTTGAGATTAAGGAATATTCTAAAATGTATAGGGATTAATTAGTAAAACATCACATCGGGAAGTCGCCTAAATTTTTTAGATTTTCTAATTTGAAAATCTAAATAAATATATTTCTGACTTCCTAATATATGTATATTTAAGCTCAAAACTGTTTAGTTTACCAGATTTTCTATATTGTTTGTTCTATAAGCGGATCGTATCCCATCCTTTTGAGACAATATGAATGTTTTTTTTTTGAAATTTTACTATGATATCAGTTATTACGACTAATATGCTAGGGACATGGCTTTTTATATTCTATATACGCATTCGACGTATTATATCAAGGTGTAAAGGTTATGTTCTAGATAAAAATAAAAGATCAGTAGTGATCCCTAGCCCCCTACAAAACACACAGCAGGAAACAGCAAAACAGACAGTAAAACAGCAAAACAGACAGTAAAACAGCAAAACAGACAACAAAAACAGCAAAAAACAACACAAAACTGCAGAAAAACTGCAAAAATAGTAAAAAAAATTCTTCGATTTACAGGGTGATCCCCTATAATGTCGCCCCCCTTTAACTTTTTTATTTTAAGTGTCCCAAAAAAATTAAAAGTATGGTTATGTAGGTACTGAAAATTACTTTTTTTCTGCGTGTAAAAAATTTTGGAAAAATGATCAGTATACAGGGAAAATCAAAAAGTTATTTTTTTTTCAATGGAACACCCTATATATGAATTTATTTTTCGATTTCTCGTAAAATTCTAAGCATATTTTATGTATGATGTTATACCTCTAGAGTTAGTAGTTTCACAGCTATAAACAGTTGAAAATCGGTACTTTGGCTACTTTTCACCTTGGTAGCAAGAAGTTCATTAGAGATGGAGTAAAATGAATTTCACATTCCTATCTTAACTTTTCAAGAGCTATCTGACGATACTAACTGGCAGGCCGTACCATGGGTACGAAATCTGGTACCTCGGTAAGTACTATCAGTTAGCACCATTAGATAGCTCTTGGAAAGTTAAGATAGGAATGTGATATTCATTTTACTCCATCTCTAATGAACTTCTTGCTACCAAGTACCAAGGTGAAAAGTAGCCAAAGTACCGATTTTCAACTGTTTATAGCTGTAAAACTACTAACTCTAGAGGTATAACATCATACATAAAATATGCTTAGAATTTTACGAGGAATCGAAAAATAAATTCCATTGAAAAAAAAATAACTTTGTTTTTCCCTGTATACTGATCATTTTTTCAATATTTTTTATACGCAGAAAAAAAGTATTTTTCAGTACCTACATAACCATTTTTTACATTTTTTTTGGGACACTTAAAATAAAAAAGTTAAAGGGGGGCGACATTATAGGGTATCATCCTGTACATTATTTATTAAAATGCCAGTTTTCTATGCTAAACACATCGAAGAATGTTTTTTACTGGTTTTTGTTGTTTTTGCTGTTTTTGTTGTGTGTTTTACTGTCTGTTTTGCTGTTTTACTGTCTGTTTTGCTGTTTCTTGCTGTCTGTTTTGTAGGGGGACTAGAAGCACTAGTGATCTTTATTTTGATCTAGAACATAACCTTTACACCTACTTATATCCTGCTGGAGAGAAAAGGCTGGATGTCTTGATAATTTTTTCGGTATTTTGTACTTAAAGGTTTCTATATTATCGCTGAATTATTTTAATTCCGGAATAAAAATACGATTTATTATACCAGGCTCCGGATTTAAAACATCCTGTAAAGTATTTTAGATGTCTGGTTATATTTCAGTATGGTTTGATATCGAGCTCAATTATTTTCCAATGTTTTGTTGTTTGATTCATTCCACAAGCATTTTTTCTTGTGGAAGATACGCATTTTTAAGCTACATTTTCAGGTTTCTTTCAACATTTTATCATGTCATCAAGATCTGCTCTTCTGTACCGTTTCCAAAAATCATAGCAACGATTTATTGGTTTTTAAACTGTCCAAACACAAATGGCACTGATCTTTATTTATTTTTTTACATAAATGAGTCCAACATTACATGAAGATGGCGGCAATATACGATATATTGCATATTGAAATATGATCAGGTCTCCAAAATACTTTACAAGGTACTTTAAATTCAAACAAAAAAAGATCAATATCTGAAACTGGAATAATTGAGCCTTTAAGTACAAAATACTGAAAAATGTATCAAAAATGCAAAAGTCCTCAAACATCAAACTTGACTAAATTTTTTGTTGTCCAAGATCTATTGCCCACGAGTGCAATAAGCATTTTCTGCTGTATAATAATAATAGAAAATTACAAACAGAACAATAAAAACCAAATTCAAAAACCTAAATTCCTAGAAATCTAAACTTTCATGTTATTGAATTCTACTTGGACCACGCTTGTCAGTGAACATCAGCTTGTATTTTAGTACCTATAATGTCTGTGTTTCGTAGTCTGGTTATCGGAAGAGAGGGAAGATCATTTATATATAAGGAAATAGAAGTGGCCCTCAAGTTGAACCTCGTACCGCGGTTCCAAATTTGAAACAAATAGCTGGTGATATATAGCCGAAAGCCTTTTCTGGGTCTAAAAATATTTTGTCGATATCCCGTTAGTTAAATATCATAGTATCTGAAGTACTTTTGCCCTTTTGAAATCTAAATTGATCCACCCTTGCTTAGTTTTTACATCACTTTGCATAGGGCAGATGAAATTGTAATTGGCCTGAAGTTTGGGAGATCAATCAATATAAGTGCTGCCTTAATGTATTGGAATGATTTTTGATGTTGCAAAAATGGTCCACAGCAGCAATTGATTGTCCAATCTATGGTGGTTCTGGAAAATTGGAAGAGAGTTTAATTAATAGGGGATGAAGGCCATATACACCGTTCAGCACGTGATATTTTCCCCATAGTTTTATTTGCAGCAGAGTGATGCTGTCATACAGTTTCGCTGTTTCTTTTTTCTACTTGCAATTTCGTTTACAGTTTTCCATATTTTTCCGATTGAGCATGAATGCGTTTTATAAGAACCGTGGACTCCGTTTAGGATTTTGTTGTTCTAACTAGTACCTTCCCTCTTTACGTGTTTCGTGTATGTTTTAAATAAGGTAAATGTCCAGAGTGCAGACATTTTAAGAAAAACCGGCGACTTTTAGGATAATTATCTAATATGAAAGCTGTATTGATTTCTATATATCTCGAGGCTTTTGTAACTTATAGTCTTAATATAAAATCCTAAAATTATAACCCAAAAAAATTATTTTGTGTATTTTGCAACCTATGTCAGCACACGTAAATCCGACATAGCAAACATAAGTTTGTATCTAAATCTGAGATGCTTATGGCCATTACTCCGACAGTGCTCCCAAATCCGACAATTTAAGAACATTAAACTGACGGTCCCAGAATATGCAGTAGCAATTTCGACATAGTTCTTATTTTCAACATTAATACACTTAAAATGAAACCAATTAGGGCAGTTGTCACATCCCACATGTCTTAATTCCTCCTCTTCATCCAAATCACTATCCAGTTATTCACTACATTTCTCTTTAACCGTGCCTGAGTTCTGTATTTCTTCTCTTTCAGATACCTTATTTTCAATGTTAGCTTTTTAGTTGTATTGGTCCTTTTTTTTCCTAATTGTGGTCCTTGTATTCCTTTTTTCACCCAAAATCTTATATTCTTCCCGCTTTCTTTTACAGTTATCTTTGCTTCAATGGCTTTCTTCTGAAGATCTTTATTTTTAATATAATATTCTCTCCAGGCATTCTGAGGAACTTTCACTTTCCTCTTAACTTTAGCTTTTTTAGTAGTGGAAGGTTCTGGCCAAAAAAGTGATGTTCTGAAGGGAGTAGGTATGAATACACTTGGGAGAATATTTGAAAAAAGATCGCTCTTTTCTGATAAACGATCTTTATGTTGCACTGGCGCTGTTTCATTTGCGTGTTGATTTTCTGTTACGTTTTTCTCACTTATTTCTTTAATTTAACTCAATGCTGGTTTTCTGATAAACCAACTTCTATTTTTCTTTGGCATTGTTTTCTGTTATTTTATACTATGATCCAGTGCTTCGTCTCTCCTTTGAAGCTGATTTTCTGGCAAATTTGATGTTGTTTCACTTTGAAGTTCATTTTCTTTTATTTTAGAGTCACTATCTATAAAATTTGTTTCTAAAACTGTTGATTTTTTATTAGTCAAATTTAAGTCCTGTAATTTCGTTCCTTCAGTGTTCAGTCTTTATTAATATATTTTCTACATTGTCAATAGCCTGCATAGTTTCATGATGTTCCATTTCTACGTTATCCTTTTCTACTTCCTCCCATTCACTCTGCATTTCTTGAATGGTTTCATGATTTTTCATTTCCACGTTACTGTTTTCTACAACAAGATCTTCCTCCCATCCGCTCTCCATAATTAATCCGTCTTCAAACTCAATTATAAAATTGGAAGTTGCAATAAGTTGTGGTGTGGTACTGCTATATTTTGAGCCAAATGAGATACAAATTTGTATCTTCACTTTCTCCTGTCCAGTTGTCAGATCTCATATGACCCTTAAATTTGTTCAAGGTTCCAGGATTAATATAGGATTCTAGAAATTGAAGATGACCTATAATTTCACGATTTTCAGGAGCTTCTGAAATAACATTCTGGGTATCAGTTTCTAGCTCCTTTCTCCTTCTAATAATAATTTGCTGTAGTTGATATTAGAAGACTGAAAGGGGAATAATCCACAAGTTTTAAATGCGCTTTTGAATACTAATTCCAAATTCGTCAAGGAATTTATTGTTTCATTCAAAACTGGCGCGAAATTTGCTCTGTTTAATGCTTTATAAGATCCGTTTTTCGTCTTAAATTTCTGAACTTCCTTTTTCCAACTGAGTTTCAAAGGTTTGAACAATCCGACATCTAAAGGTTGTAAAATGTGCATCGAAATAGGAAGCAAGCTTACCAGTACTATTTGTTTTTCTCGACAAAATTCGGTTAAAGGTAATGTTACATGGGATTTGTGCCCGTCAAGATACAAGATCACCGGAAATTCGATTTTTTTCTTCGACAAGGAAACGGTAGAAAACATGTTACGTACTCGTAAAAAGACTGAAGTCATCCAACCACTAGTTGACTTTCCAATTGCCCATGTGCTTGGAACTTTCAGCACGATATGTTTGGGTATCCTTTCATAGGTGGTGCTAATGTACCAGCAGCATTTCCAGTAAGCAGCACAGTTAAGCAGTCCTTATCATCACCAGATCTATGCTGAACAAATTTGCTACCTTTTTTAACCAATGCTGAAGAACCCTTGGGAGACAAAAAAATACAGACTCGCCAATGTTAAATATTGTTCCTGGATCCTGAATGTTAGGCCTTGCCGAGGAAAAATATTCACTTATTTCGAGACACCAGTTCTTTTGATTTTCTCTTTCGTGATCGATGTTCGAGATGACGAAATGTTTTGTGTCATTCGTTCACTAATCAGCGGATGTCTTCTTAGAAATCTTTCAAGCCAATGACGTTCAGGCCGACCATCGGAAAACTTATTAGGCCGCTTTAATTGCTTTACTAATAAGGCAACACATCACATCCATTTTTCCAAAATGTGTTCTTCATCTGAAGTCAAAATAGTTGCAGCCCCACTCCTACATTTCTCTGGATAAATTCCTTTTATTTTTCCAATTAAGGTGGTCCAAGGTACATTAAACTCCTTGAAGGCAGTGGCACATGACACTCCTTGTTTAATGACGTCTAAAGCCCTACCTTTGAATATGTGCCATATTTTTTCTTGTTGGTTGACATGCTGGAATCGACATGTAATGTTAAAAGACAGCTAAGAGAAACATGAAAATACTGAAATGCACAAACATTGCTAGTCAAATTCTTAAGATTCAAATCAAATCAAATCAAATATATTACATGTTAAAAATGTACAAGCACTTACACAAAGTCAAAAGAATAATACAAACATTAAAAAATTAATACAGTAGAAAACACTAAACAAACCAAATTACTAGTATCATCCACTAAAGACAAAATACTACATGTTTAAGACTCTAAGTTCAAGAAACTCTGTGGTGTTATAGAACGCCTCTTTAATTAAAAATACTTTTACTCTTTTTTTTAAATTGGTTAAAGGGAAGTTCCCTGACTTGTGAAGGAAATTAGTTAAAAAGCTTGACACCAAGGAAATCTGGCCTAAATTGGCACCTTTCCAGTCTGCTATAGGGTGCAACCAGAATGAATCTTCCCCTAGTGTTATGATTATGTCCCTACTATTTTTTTATGTACAAGAGGTGTTCCAGGATACATACACAGGGAAAAGTTAATACACCCAACTGTGTAAATGCAACCCTGCAACCCTCCCTGTAACTCAGACCCGACATGAACCTCAGAGCCCTTCTTTGGAGCCCAAAAACGCGGGCCGAATGCGATGAACCACCCCAGGCCAAAACAGCATAGGTCATCTTACTGTGGAAAATAGTAAAATATGCAGTTCTCAATGTTTTCTGAGATACACATCCCACTAGATTCCTCAAAGCAAAAATCCCAGACCTAAGTCTATCATACAACCCTACAACCTGAGGCTCCCAGATCAATCTCCACTCCAGGAAATCTGACATATTCGCATTGGTCACCTGATCTCTCTCAGCGAAAATATCATGCTTTGGGTCTTTTCTGCATTAAGAAGCAAGCGATTTGATATGAACCACTCTCCCACAGCTTCCCGAGCCTCCAATACATTTCTCTCTACATCCCCCACAGACGCACCACACAGTCCAACAGCTGTATCGTCTGCGAAAAGCTCAAATTTGGCACTTTCAAAGCTAAGTGGGAGATCATTCATGAAAATCAGAAACAGAATTGGGCCCAATACTGATCCCTGTGCACTTCCGCAGACAACACTCCACGCACCTGCACCCTCTGATACCTGCCAGCAAGGTATGACCGCGTCAATTTTATACTGTTTTCACCAAAATTATAGAACTTTAATTTTTCTAATAAGAGAAAGTATGTGACACAGTCAAAAGCCTTGCTGAGGTCGCAGAATAGGGCATCGAAATCTTCTAAGCCTTCGAATGAGTGCATAATTGCACCCACGAGCTCAAGAACTCTCATTACTGTGCTCTTCTTTAATCTGAAGCCAAATTGATGGTTACTGAATAAATTGTTGGTCTCAAAGTGTTCAAGAAGTTGTTTTGCCATGATCTTTTCAATATTTTTGATATAATGGGCAGTAATGAAATTGGCCTATAGTTTGTAACCTGTTCTTTATCTCCCTTCTTAAACACATGTGTAATAAGAGCTCTCTTCAGGACCCCCGGAAAGACACATTCATAAATGCACTGGTCAAATAGCTTTGCGAGAGGAATGTACACTAGGTTTTTTACAGATTTTATAAGTTGCACATTTAGTCCATATATATCTGTACATTTTTCATTTTTTAGTTTTGATATTATATCTTTCATTTCAATATAAGATGTTTGTTTATATTCAAACATATTAGATGCAGAATTTACATTTCTTAAGTATGAAAGTCGGGCAGTGGCAGAGGGTGGCATGCTATTTGTCAGGTCATGAGCTATCCCCGCAAAATAACTATTGAAGTCTTGAGGAGATATATCACAGTCAATAGCACCTTTGTTTTTTGAATTGCCTCGTTTCGAATTTATAATTTGCCACATACATTTACAAGGGTTACCGGAGGATTTTATTGCTCTATCATTAGCTGCCTTTTTTGCGTTGCATATGGCTGTTCTATATCTATTTTTAATTTTTTAAAATTCTACCTAATCACTCACTCGATTGTACTGCTTGCACACCTCATTTAACAGATTCAGACTCTCTCTCATACCTCGCAGACTATTATCAAACCAATTCACTGTGCGTGGTTGATTCGATCCGACAGCAAGTTCTCTTTTTGGGAAAGATTCCAAGTATGCACCCTCTAGAAGATCTATTAAAACTTCAAATTTTCGCTCAATGTCAATCTCCATATTGTCAATGAAATCCCAGGAAACATTCTCAATGATACTATAAAACTTATTTAATCCATTTTGGGTTAATGGTCGAAAGATTTTTTTCCAGTAATATATCACTAGATCTAAACGAAAAACTGATCTGAGAGATGGGGATTTAAAACTTTCACTGAAAGTGGGTTAAACTCAAAATTGACAAAGACATTGTCCAAGCAAGCTTCGCCACGTGTGGGCTCAAAGATTGCCTGATGTAAACCGTATGACTCCAAAAGGTCAAGAAGCGTGAGAGTGATACCCTCCATGGTGTTAAAGGGCACGTCGAAATCTCCTGCCAGGACAATATCTCTTCCATTGTCAACAGAGTCCAAAATATTCTCCAAAGCAGACAGAAAGGAACCGATATCCTTGTACTTTAAGTGAGGGATCGATGAACTTGATTCAGACATCAATTGAACATTGATTCGACACTTGTCGGAGATTTACGACCAGAGCCTGACAATAATTTTCTTAATTCAGAAAAGGATATAAAACTTGAACCTATAAAGAGAGAGAATGCACATTTAGTCCATATTAATACTATAGTAAAGAAATTGAGGTCATACTTTTTAATAGTACAATATAAATTATATAAAAAAGTTCATGAAAACTCGCTTACCTTACAACAAAACCGGCTTCACTACCACGTTATTAGAAAGGCACGCAAAACGACCCAATTTTAGGTTATGTTAAACTGTCAGTAGAGTCGGTAAAAAAAGCAAAAAGTATCAAAACTGGTCAAAAATAGTTTTCTACTTTTCCTAACATAAGAATATTGCACCAATTGTTAGTAAATTCCTTATTTTTGTCATTTTAAGGGGATTCTGTCGGAATGAGAGACGGTGTCTGATTTTGGGACATTTACCTTATATTAAGCCATAATTATCTCCAGTTTATGGACCATTAATTTGTACTACCTATGATATTTTATTAATATACAGGAGATATCGCCGGGCACTGCATTAACCAATATATCGAGAAGAATATCCAGGAAAAAATGATCTACTACAACACAGTTTCATCCACAATACCAACACTCAACGCACGTTTCGTTAACCATGCTAGCATCATCAGAAGTTGATTAAATTGAATTTTAATCATCTTCTGGTGATGCCAAATGCGCGTCTAGTGTGAAAATTCTGTTTCTGTCCGGTATTGTAGTGGATTTTGCCGAAGGTCCCAAACCCCACCTTAGGGAAGAAAAAAATGATGGCCCACTGCGGCCTATTCTATCCAATTAAATTTTTTTTTTCAAGTATCTGGTGCGTCCGGAATTCGATGCTGAGTTGCTTATTTTATTGTCTTTGAAATAGTAGGGTTGATATTTTAGGCATTTTGAGAAATGATAGAATCTAAACGGTTGAATTAGTTCCAATGGCATTAGTAGTCCCCGGTATTACACCCTGCATATTTAAGCTACATATATTGAACCAAATTATTAAATTTTTGTAATATCTCGAACCATTGCCGAATTTTACGCATAAGCTTTGACTAGTTTGTAATGTATCATGCTCATCGATTGGCTGCTTTAAAACGTACGTCATATTCACATTTACATCGCAAACTTTAACAGATAGTTAAAATCGCTCTCAAATATTGCTCATTTTAATAAGTGGGTACTTGACCCGAATGAGAATTTTGCAGAATTTATTTTGAAAAACCCGCTTTGAGAGCTGCTAGTAGAGGATATGAGACTTCCGGCAGACTACCAACCCCCCCCCCCCCCCCTAAACGGTTTATATCACATTAAATTAAAATAATTTTATTTTATCTTTTCATAATTTTCTATGCACTTAATATGTCACAATAATAATACGTAATTCCTAAAGAAATAACAATAATTTTTGGATCGAATCGACTGGTATTGTGCCAAAAATATTAAAGGTAAATTTACCTACTAATATACAGCGTTTTGTATAAGGGTTAAGATTTTCATTTAATATTAAGTAACTGCACGTTACCAAAATCGTAGATTTTAGAGAATTTTACAAACTGACCAAAAAATATTAAGAAAATACTGACCATATCATAGGGTCTTGAAACATAATATTCTAATTGTAGGCACCGACTGTATGTTTAATTAACTTGATTTACTGAATGGGTGAACGATCTTTACTGATTTTGAGGTAGTTATTTGTAAAAGTATAAAAGGGTAACAGTGGTAAAATTAAAGCAACCATCTACTGGTCTTCAGTAAATGGGGAAACAAATTTCCTTTCAAGCTCTACAACTTTTGAGGCATTGAAAGAGGACATTCGTTCGCTACGTACTGTTGTTGTTAAATTAATAGAACAAAATTAAGCAATATGAAGAATGAACAAAGTGGAGCAAAATAATAAATAATTTGATTTTTTTATATTTAATTCTAAGTTAATCACAAGCTGTAGGTATCTGAAAGATGCATTGATCTTTTTAGTGTAAATCATTTATTTTGCATATTGTATCAATTTCTATAATTTTTAATATGTCGGCACTAATCTACCTGTTTTTTTCAATATTATTCTTAGCATTCTTTAGTGTCATCGTTTCTAACATCAACTATAAAAAATGTTCCATTTTTCAGCGTTTCCTCTAACTTCAATATTTATCAATAGTTTATATTGCCACTTATTTTCTCTATTTTAGTCTGTAGAGATTCTCTTTATTTTTTTATAAACTTTAGATACTTTTACAAAAAACTATAGTTGAATGTGTTAAGATTGTGGTATGTAGCAGCTTTTTATGTTATATATAATTATCGTACATTTTGTAAAGACCACACCAAAACCACGCATTTTGTATCGTAATATTTATATTATATTATTTATCTTTTCTAATTGTTTGAATTATACATCTTTTAATAAAACTATACCGAGTCATAAGGAATAAACTTTTAAGATGAATGATACAAAATATGTTTTATTTGCTTGATACCTCAAATAAGAGAGAGGTAGTGTTTATAACTAAATGATACAAAAATATGTCAAGGAGAGTAGTAGGCACCAGGGAGCATCAGTTATTCCTAATAATTTTTGGTGGAGAAATAATGAATTTGATGGAAACCAAAACCATTACACAAGATAAATTAGATTTTCAACTGGTGTTCTGCTGTAAGGGAATATATGCTTATTCCGCTCCACTAAAACTTCGGTTCATTTGCAAATGATTGTCGGTATTCGATATTTGAGTCGCCAGTGACATCTATTCACGAATGGATTTATTTCGTGCAAGTAATGATTTTAGAAGCCCTAGTACGCTATTTGGTATCTACCGTTTGTGAATTTATTTCACTATAGATTACTATATTTAATATTTAAGTTGCCAGTGCCATTCACGAATGGGTTTATTTCGTGTGGTTAGCTGTTTTAGGAAGCGCAGTGCGCTATTTTATACCTACAATTCATGAATTTAATTACTATAGATTGCTATATTTAATATTGGGTATTCTTATAGCTTGACGCTGCGGGATTTATAGTAGTGAGCACATGATATAAATTAGCCAATAATTCAGTGGCAAGCATAATTTGTCGAACGTCTTAAATTTTGAAAGCGAGGTCGTTTATCTTTGTCGAGACGCTTGACGGGTAAGTGCTGATTTTTAATCTTGAAATATTTAATTCATCTGGCCGTATATTTAACTAATTCTTTAATTTTTAAATACATAACTAATATTTGTTTATGATTCGTTTAGTCTTATTCGACTAAAGCAAGAATTTAGCATTATTATATTCCATTTTTATTTAGCTTACATATTCAATAATTCTAATTATTGTCGTGACCGTTGGGTAAGAATACCGATTTATTGGTGAATTTTTGCGTCTCTCATTAGTCAAATTCATGTAATTTAAAAAAAGGCTTAGTCCAGATTTACGGAGAACGTAATTATTTCATCGTTTATTAGTCACGCACATTATTTTACGTATTTGCATTCAAATAGAACAGTATTATTTGGGTGAATTCTCGGAGTAGATTCTATATATTCTTGCAAAGGTAGTAAATTGAATTTTCAGTAGAATTTCTCCGAATTTTCCCTCATAGTATTGCTGGTTTTTATATTTTTTCTTTTCAGGCTCATTTAATTAAAGTTTCAGTTTATTTGTTACATCAAGCATATAATTATTAGCATTCGCCCTGTCTCGTCTCAACTTTGATGTACCGACATTGCTTTGCATTTATGAGAAGTTATCTCACATATGTAAAATTATCTGTTTTTTCTATCTCGATGCGAGATAGTGGGTATTCAATCTTTATCTTTAATTAATTGAGGCGTAATTACGCTCAGTTATCGTTTATGTGCCAAGGGCCGAAACAAAAAGTAATAGAAATTACTTATTTTGAGTTATAAGACTCATTATTGGAGGTTGTACCTCTATTTTTCTATTTGTCATCAAATTCAAGTTATTTTTTATTTAGATTTACCGAGAGTCATTGAATTGGAACGTAATTCCATAATTTTCTTTTGAATTTTAAATTTCAGTCATTATTTCTTTTGAATTTCATATTTTAAAGTAAAGAAAAGGATATCTTGAGTAACAGTAGTTATTTATAATTTTGCTCAACTTAACATTGTAATTTAAGTTTCTGATTATATCTGCTTTAACCAGTAAATGTCAATTTGTTGATTGCCTCCTCATGTGTTTAACAGTGTCACTGATGTTCACATGATATTTCCCTGAATATTATTTAATTAGCGATATACATTGGTCTAAGACTAGGTTATTTTCTCTTGCATGTATTCAACATTGGCTGGAAGAAAACATCGTGCTTGGCAAGTAGCAGGTGTTCGTCCACTTGACCCAACGCGCCACTCCAGTCTGTTGTGTTTTTCGTCACCAAACCACCGACCCATATCCTAAAGCCATGTGGTAATTTTTTTCCGAGGCTACTATGCTTTTTGCGTAATTTTTTGTAAGTATTGATTCCATGTTAGCTTATGGTCAAAGATGACTCCTAAGTATTTTGCCTCTTGTACAAATGGAATCTCTAGTCTTGGTCCTTCCAGTGTTCTTTCTTTGGTAAATTATAGTGTGGTGATTTTATGAAGGCTCATTGTCAGTCCCTCCTCCTTACACCACCTGTCGATACTGTTTACTGCTCGTTGTGTGAGCTCCATGAACGTACCTGCGATCTGCCTTTTGTAATAATCACAAGGTGGCCGGCCAATCCTAACCAATAAAATCCTTAACCTTACTATCAAGCATTTGATTTGTCAGTGTCCTTTCGCAAATTGTTGATATAATAAACCTATTGTTCAAGTTGGCATTTATCCTCTGACACAGAAGTAGTGGTACTCCTTTTTTGCTAGATCATTGATTTTGGATTCTGTAGATGCATTACTAAAGGCACCCTCTATGTCCACAAATGTTGTTATGGTTATCTCTTTGTCTTCTAAGGACTTTGTGAGTAGCATGTTGAGAGACTAAGATGGGCAGGTCATGTGCATAGATGAGAGACTGGTGAAGTTGATATGGGAGGAGATTCCTATGGGAAGAAGACCACCTGGACGACCCCGAATGCGATGGAGAGGCAACATTGTGTCAGATCTACAAAAAATCATCCCCTTCGAACATAGAATGATGGAGGATCGAAACACCTGGAAAAACGTTGTACAGTCCGCCAATACCCACCCAGGGTTGTAGTGCTACTTGATTGATTGATGTTGCGGTCGTCTAGTGGTAGATCAGTGGACTTGCCTGGCTGATACGCATCTTGTGGAAAGGTCATATGTATTTTTTGCACATAGCGTAAACTGATAGGCAATATTAACGTAAATGTTCGAATCTAAAAAACGCACATTTAAACGATTACGCCCTACGCGATGGTTATCTCGTTGATATTCCCTTAACAGCATAAGATTTCACTATCGGGAAATTTTAAATCTTAGTTTGGGTTAGAGCAACTGGCTGGAAGGTTTTCCAAAACGAAATCCTGGTATTAGTGTCCGTAAGCCAGAAGTATCAATCGTATCACAGGATTCAACAAGTTAGAAGTCGTTTCTGTGAAATCTTATCGCTATTATGTCCAAATATAATAATTTATAATATGGATGAGTCGGGTACAACAACGGTTCATGAACCATGAACCATTTTAGCAAAAAAGGACCAAAAAGAATAGGTTCAGCAACTAGTGGGGAACCTGGGAAAAATATTACCGTAATTTACGCCATGACTGTCGCTGGGCCTTATGCCAACTTTGCCTCCATCTTTAAGGAAAATGTTTTCATCGTTACTCGCTGATGCTGAATATCAGATCACATTCAACGGCTGAGCCATCGATGAATGTTTCTGTTATAGCTGGAGCATTTTGTTGAATTCACAAAACTAAGTAAAGTCGAGAGTAGTAGTGCTAGATAATCATTTTAGTAACACAACACTTGAATCTTATAATAATTATTATTGGAATAATTATTTATATAACTATACTTTCATTACCGCCGCATTCATCTCACCAAATGCAGACGTTGGACGTTACGGTCTTTGGACCCCTCAAAAGGCCTATAATATATGCATGAGATGAAATAATTGAGCCCAGAAAACACCGTATGATGATGCAAGTTGCAAGTGTCTTTAATAAAGCATACAGTAAAGTGGACCCAATAGACAAAGGAATATCAGGTTTTCGATGCACTGATATTTTCCCGATTCAGTCAGGTATGATGCTGATTTTATATGATATTCTAAACCACCAGATTCTGGTGGATCAAATATCTATCTATCTATATACAATGGCGGTGGTTCCTGAATATCAGCAAGAAGTACCAGAAACCCACAATGTACATGATAACTTTGAGGATAACTTAGCTGTACCTAAACATCCCCACTTATAAGACTCACCAAGGAACGCTCCCAGAAGCCGTTCCTGAGCCTAAGCCCGGATGCTTAACATAGGACGAAGAAACTGCAGATATTGATGAAGTGTTAACGTTTTAATACTTCTACAATTTCTAATATTCTTTCAATGCTTTCCCCAGAGCCAGAAATGCCAAAGAATTCAAGGCAAGAACAACTGAATTTTAACTGAAACCTCCATGAAAAAGCTTTTTGAAAACAAGCAGCAGAACAGACAGGAACAAAAGAGAAATACCGAGGGAGAATCTAACATTTTGTGAAAAATTACAAAACCCCTAAAAAAATTAAAACCGCAGGTTGTTCAAAGTTTTTATCAGCAGATAATGAAGATATTCTGCTGCCAAAAACTTGTAACAGGAAAAATCCAACAAAAGCCGAAAAAGTTCAAACTAAAGGAAAATCAGGCCAAACGCAAAGCAAAAATGGTGGTGTACGACGAATTATCAACTTCGGAAAGTGAAATTAGTGAAGCAGGATTGTGTGATGACAATGAATGTGATGATCTTAATGATAACGGAAACGATGTTGGAAAAAATGATGAATTGTGGCCTCGGTGCACTAGTTAAGAAATTTGTGCACATTCTGGTGGATTAAATATCTATCTAGCTATAGTACCAGAAACTCACCATGTACAGGATAACCTTGAGGATAACGTAGCTATAAACATCCCCACTTATCAGACTTAACACGTAACTCCCTCAAATAAACCCGGATGCTCAACATAGGATGAAGAAACTGCAGTTATTGATGAAGTGTTAATACTTCTACAGTTCCTGATATTATTTCAATGCTTTACCCGGAGCTGTCAAAGAATTCAGGGTAAAAACAACATTCCATAGTTTTAGATGAAACCTCCATGAAAAAGCTTTTTAAAGATAAGTAAGAGAAAAGACAAGGAAAAGAACAAACGGAAAACACCGAGGGAGAACCTAACAATTAGAGAAAAATTTTAAAACCCCTAAAAATTTTAAAACATCAGGTTTTTAAGTCTTCATCAGCAGAAAATGAAGATATTCAGCCGCCAAGTAAAAAAGATTTTATCAAGGAAAAATCCACCAGAAGCCGAAGAACATCAAACTAGAGAGAAAATCAGGCCAAACACAAAGCAAAAAAGGCGGTGTATGATGAATTGTCAACTTCGGAAAGTGAAATTAGTGAAGCAGGATTGCGTGATGATCTTGGTGATGACGGAAACAATGTTGGCAAAAATTTGGATTGTAGCCTCGGTGCACTAGTTGCGGAATTTGTGCACATTCTGGTGGATCAAGTATCTATTTATCTATAAACCCACAATGTACAGTATAACCTTGAGGATAACTTAGCTGTAAACATCTCCACTTATCAGACTCACCAAGGAACTCCCTCAAATAAGATTTCACCAAAGGTAATTTCTGAGCGTAAACCCGGATGCTCAACATGTGATGAAGATACTGCTCATATTGATGAAGTATTAAGGCTTTAGTACTTCTACAATTTCTGATATCCTTTCAATCCTTTCCCCCGAGCCAGAAATGCTAAAGAATTCGAGGCAAGAACAACATTCCATAATTTTACCCGAAACCTCCATGAAAAAGCTTTTTGAAGGCAAGAACAAGACCAGAAGTGAAAAACAGAGGAAGAACCAAACTATTAGTGAAAAGTAGGAACACAAAAAGGTATAAAACCCCTAAAAAATGAAAACGGTAGAAAATGAAGATGTTCAAGGACCAAGTAAAAAACCTATATCAAGAAAAGATTAAAAACCCAAAAGGAGCCAAATCGCCCAGATTAATAACCCAAAATAAACAAAAGAAGTCCAAACTAAATGAAACGCAGGCGAAGCGCAAAGCGAAAAAGACGATGTATGACGGTTTATCAACTTCGGGAAATGCAATTGGTGAAGCAGGATTGTGTGATGACGATAAAAGTGATCTTGATGATCACGAAAACGATGTTGGAAAAAATGATGGACTGTCGCCTCGGTGCACTAGTTGCGGAATTGATGCACATTCTGGTGGATCAAATATCTATCTATAGTACCAGAAACCCACAATGCACAGGATAACCTTGAGGATAACTTAGTTGTAAACATCCCCACTTATCAGACTTACCAAGGAACTGCCTCAAATAAGATTTTATCAAAAGTTGTTCCTGAGCCCAAACCCGAATGCTCAACATAGGATGACAAAACTGCAGATATTGATGAAGTGTTGAGGCTTTAATACTTCTGCCATTTCTGATATTATTTCAATACTTTCCCCCGAGCTGTCAAAGAATTCACGGTAAGAACAAGATTTCATAGTTTTAAATGGAAAAGCTTTTTGAAGACAAGCAACAAGAACAAAAGGAAAAATCAAGGAAGAACGAAACTATTAGTGAAAAGTAGAAACACAAAATAATATATAGAACCCCTAAAAAAATTAAAACGGTAGAAAATGAGTATGTTCAAGAACCAAGCAAAAAACCTGTATCAAGAAAAGATTAAAAACCAACAGAAGCCAAAGAAGTCCAAACTAAAGGAATATCAAGCCAAACGCAAAGTAAAAAAAGGCGGTTTGTGACCAATTGTCAACTGCGGACAGGAAGATTATTAAAGCAGGATTGTGTGATGACGATGAATGTGGTGATCTTGATGATGACGGAAGCGATGTTGGATAAAATTATGGATTAAGGCTTCGGTGCATTAGTTGCGGAATTAGTGCAAATTTTGGTGGATCAAATATATATCTATCTATCTATCTATCTATAGTACCAGAAACCCACCATGTACAAGATAACCTGGAGGGTAACTTAACTGTAAACATCCTCACTTATCAGACTCACCAAGGAACTCCCTCAAGTAAGATTTTACCAAAAGTCGTTCCTGAGCCTAAATCCGAATGCTCAGTATAGGCTGAAGAAATTGGAGATATTGATGAAGTGTTAAGGCTTTAATACTTCTACAATGTATGATATTCTTTCAATGCTTTCCCCCGAGCTGTCAAATAATTCAAGGTAACAACAACATTCTATAGTTTTAACTAAAACCGCGGACCTCCATGAAACAGCTTTTTGAAGACAAGCAACAGAAAAGACAAGAACAAGAATAAAAGGGAAACACAGTAAATGAATTTGTATATCAAGAAAAAAACCGAAGAAGTTCCAACTAAAGAAAAATCTAGCCAAACGATAAGTAAAAAAGGCAGTTTATGACTAATAATTGTCAACTTCGGAAGAAAAATTATTGAAACAGGATGAATGTGATGATCTTGATGATGACGGAAACGATGTTGGACAAAATGATGGATTGTGGCCTCTGTACACTATTTGCGGAATTTGGGCA
This sequence comes from Pissodes strobi, assembly GCA_016904865.1. NCBI lineage: Eukaryota > Metazoa > Arthropoda > Insecta > Coleoptera > Curculionidae > Pissodes > Pissodes strobi. The sequence goes on from MU183725.1 coordinate 214,227, forward strand.
CATTCTTCAGAGGATCCCGAAGGATACGTTTGTGATTTTTGTTTAGATAGGAGGAACTAAGGTTCATCCTCAAATTCAACATATTTTACCATTTTCTTAAAATAATTACCGCTGTTGTTCCTCTTTTCTTTAGTTTAAGTTTGTCCCTATGCCTTCGCTAGTACCATTCTTGCTTTAAGTATAAAAAAATCGGTAGGTTCATTTACTCGCGTGATTAGGTAATGGGGACCAAATAATTTATTTTATTTTTTTATATAAATTCCATTATAGGTAATTTTTTAAAAAAGTGTCATATGTAAATGGGCTATATATGTAAAACATTCTACATCTTCACTTGAATTTGAATAAAGGCTTAAAATTACCATTTTTAGATTTATATTTCCTTAGATGGCTTCAATTTCTCTCCGTTCCCCTACAAAATGTTAACCACAGGATCATGTTATTACATAAAAATTATAGTAGGTATATGATATTACATCTTCTAACATTTTAAATTGAAAATGTGATTGCTGTTTGATTTTTTCCAATTACCTAATATTTTTATACACATATTTTAAGCAAATGAAAAGTCGAAGGTTTTCTGGCCGATTGTACTATAGGCCAGTACGCCACTGGCGCCACTACATTTTTGCGTTTAGCTATCAAACTATGTATTTCTCATAAAAAAAAATCAAACCAATTTTTTTCCCAATTAAAAACATCTGCGGTGCCCCATCAAAATGACGTATTTATTTGTCCTCGGAGAGCCGTTCTGCTTTAGTCGCGGTGCAATCTCGCCGCGTGATTAAATTGTTAAGACATCCTTTATTATCCATTGTTTTATAGCATCGTGACTCTAAATTGAATTTTCCGCGGTAATGAAATAAATTGCAGTTCGCCTTGTGAAAAATGAAATTTGTTACTTGAGGTTGATAACACATTTATTTGCCAGCTTGAGAAATAGCGGTTTACACCTTGAATTTTATTGTTTGGAGCCGTGAGATAGGCAATTTGACGAACGCAATAAATATTAGTTATTTTTAAATAGTCACATGCATGCCATTATTTATAGTAGAGATGCAACACTCGGATATAGCTTGTATCAAAAAAGCTATATTTGGCATCGCCCTATGAACGATAATGGAGCGTCAAACATTCGGGCAGAAGAATCATCTAACGAATGAGACCCTAAACAGCCAATAAAAATATCTCTTACAGTACAGTACGCAAAAATAGAACCTTTATAAGGAAAACGGATAGTATATTAATCTTACGGAGAAAATAATAACACTTTTTCGTAGTTGTGGCCTAGAGCGTTAGATTGGCAAAGTTTATTGTTCTAGCATTAATTTTCGGAATTTCTGGAGAATGTCGTCGCCTAAAAATAAAAAATTTTAAGGTGAACTAGAACAGATTTAAGAAACGAAGTTCAAGTGATGCATTTGACATTTAACAACTGTACAAATCCTACTGAAAGAACTTTTAAAGGTGCATTCAAAATGAGTGTGACCATGAACCTCATCAAACCTCCTCATTCTCATTGTGAGGGCGACGAAGATAAAAATATATTTGAGTCTAAACCTCAAGAACGAGCTGCAGAACTTCCAGGAGACTCAGAAATCAGTGAAGATGCTCTTCATCTTCATTCTCTTCAGCTTTTTCCGATTCAACCGAGGATTCGAACCTTCTTATTCAACTACGCATGTGTGAAGTCATACTTTACAAAAAAGTGCAGAAGTACACTTCGCTGGATACCTTTTGAAAAAGACTTTGCAAAAGTATAATTGCGACTTATGTACATATTTTAAGTACTCGTACTTTTGTAAATCACGTTCCTGTACATTTTTTTCGTTGCGTAGCATCATTAAAGATATTAAATTTTAACTGAAAAATTTCACCGCCAAAAGTACCATTACAAATATTAAATTTCTCTACGCGAAAATTCATATTCCAGCAGGAGCACAGAAGGCCGAGGAGGTAAATTTTAACTGGAAAAATTTCTCGCCAAAGGTATTATTAAAGATATTAAATTTCTCTAAAGCGAATAAATTCACATTCTACCAGGAGCGCAGAAGGCCGAGGAGATACATTTTAACTGGGAAATTTTCCCACCAAAGGTATCAAATATTAAATGTCTCTAAGCGAAAATCCATACTATACCAGGGGCGCAGAAGGCCGAGGAGGTAAATTTTTACTGGGCAATTTTCCCGCCAAAGGTATCATTAAAAATACTAAAATTCTCTAAGCGAAAATTCATATTCTACCAGGAGCCCAGAATGCCGAGGAGAAAAATTTTAACTGGGAAATTATTAAAATATTAAATTTCTCTAGCGAAAATTCATATTCTACCAGGTCGAGGAGGTAAATTTTAATTGGAAAATTTTCCCGCCAAAAGTATCATTATTTCTCTATGCGAAAATTCACATTCTACCAGGAGCGCAAAAGGCAGAGGAGGTAAATTTTAACTGGAGAATTTTCCCGCCAAAGGTACCTATCATTAAAGATATTAAACTTCTCTAAGCGAATTAATTTATATTCTACCAGGAGTGCAGAAGACCGAGGAGGTAAATTTTAACGCCAAAGGTATTACAAATATTAAAACTCTAAGTAAAAATTCATATTCTACCAGGAGCGCAGAAGGCCGAAGAGGTAAATTTTAACTG
>MU183725.1:217108-231238 GCA_016904865.1 Pissodes strobi
CAGGAGCGCAGAAGGCCGAGGAGGTAAATTTTAACTGGGAAAATTTCACGCCAAAGGTATCATTAAAGATATTAAATTTCTCTAAGCGAATAAATTTATATTCTACCAGGAGCGCATAAGGCCGAGGAGTTAAATTTTAACTGTGAAATTTATTCCCGCCAAGGGTATTAAATATTAAATTTCTCTAAGCGAAAATCCATATTCTACCAGAAGCGCAGAAGGCCGAGGAGGTAAATTTTAACTGGGAAATTTTCCCGCCAAAGGTATCAAATATTAAATATCTCTAAGCAAAATCCATATTCTACAAGGAGCGCAGAAGGCCGAGGATGTAAATTTTAACTGTGAAAATTTCCCGCCAAAAGTATCAAATAATAAATACCTAAGCGAAAATCCATTTTCTACCAGGAGCGCAAAAGGCCGAGGTGGTAAATTTTAACTGTGAAATTTTCCCGCCAAAGGTATCAAATATTAAATATCTCTAAGCAAAAATCCATATTCTACAAGGAGCGCAGAAGGCCGAGGATGTAAATTTTAACTGTGAAAATTTCCCGCCAAAAGTATCAAAAAAAAAATATCTAAGCGAAAATCCATTTTCTACCAGAAGCGCAGAAGGCCAAGGAGGTAAATTTTAACTGTGAAATTTTCCCGCCAAAGGTAGCAAATATTAAATATTTTTAAGCGAAAATCCATATTCTACCAGGAGCGCAGAAGGCCAAGGAGGTAAATTTTAACTGTGAAATTTTCCCGCCAAAGGTAGCAAATATTAAATATTTTTAAGCGAAAATCCATATTCTACCAGGAGCGCAGAAAGCCGAGGTGGTAAATTTTAATTGTGAAATTTTCCCGTCAAAGGTATCAAATATTAAATATCTTTAAGCGAAAATCCATATTCTACAAGGAGCGCAGAAGGCCGAGGATATAAATTTTGACTGTGAAATTTTCCCGCCAAAGGTATCAAATATTAAATATCTCTAAGCGAAAATCCATATTTTACAAGGAGCGCAGAAGGCCGAGGATGTAAATTTTGACTGTGAAATTTTCCCGCCAAAAGTATCAAATAATAAATATCTAAGCGAAAATCCATTTTCTACCAGGAGCGCAGAAGGCCGAGGAGGTAAATTTTAACTGGGAAAATTTCCCGCTAAGTATCAAATAATAAATATCTAAGCGAAAATCCATATTCTACCAGGAGCGCAGAAGGCCGAGGAAGTAAATTTTAACCGGGAAAATTTCCCGCCAAAGGTATCATTAAAGATATTAAATTTCTCTGAGCGAATAAATTTATATTCTACCAGGAGCGCAGAAGGCCGAGGTGGTAAATTTTAACTGTGAAATTTTCCCGCCAATGGTATCAAATATTAAATATCTCTAAGCGAAAATCCATATTCTACCAGGAGCGCAGAAGGCCGAGGAGGTAAATTTTAACTGTGAAATTTTCCTGCCAAAGGTATCATTAAAGATATTAAATTTCTCTAAGCGAATAAATTTACATTCTACCAGGAGCGCAGAAGGCCAAGGTGGTAAATTTTAACTGTGAAATTTTCCCGTCAAAGGTATCAAATATTAAATATCTGTGAGCGAAAATTCATATTCTACCAGGAGCGCAGAAGGCCGAGGAGGTAAGTTTTAACTAGAAAATTTTTCCGCCAAAGGTATCATTAAAAATATTGAAACTCTCTAGGAGGTAAACTTTAACTGAGATTTTTTCCGCCAAAGGTATCATTAAAGATATCAAATTTCTTTAAGCGATAATTCATATTCTACCAGGGGCGCAGAAGACCGCCAAAGGTAGTAAATTTTAATTGGGAAATTTTCCCGCCAAAGGTATAATTAAAAATATTAAATTTCTCTAGGCGAAAAATTATATTCTTTCTACCAGGAGCGTAGAATGTCGAAGAAGTAAGTTTTAACTAGAAAATTTTCCCGCCAGCGGTATTATTAAGATATTAAAACTTTAAGCGAAAATTAATACGTTACTAGGAGCGCAGAAGGTCAAAGAGGTCAGTTTTAACCAGGCTATTTTCCCGCCAAAGGTATCATTAAAAATATTAAAAAACTCTAAGCGCAAATTCATATTCTACCAGAAGCGCAGAAGGCCGAGGAGGTCAATTTTAACTCGGAAATTTTCCCGCCAAAGGTATCGTTAAAAATATTAAATTTCTCTAAGCGAAAATTCCAGGACCGCAGAAGGCCGAGGAGGTAAATTTTAACTACGAAATTTTCCCGCCAAAGGTATCATTAAAAATATTAAATTTCTCTAAGCAAAAATTAATTTTCTACCAGGAGCGCAGAATGCCGAGGAGCTAAATTTTAATTGGGAAATTTTCCCGCCAAAAGAACCATTAATTAATATTAAATTTCTTTAAGCAAAAAATCATATTCTCTCTTCCAGGGGCGCAGAAAGTAGGAGAGGTAAGTTTTAACTAGGAAACTTTCCCGCCAAAGGTATCATTTAAAATATTAAATTTCTCACAGCGAAAAATCATATTCTTTCAACCAGGAGCGCAGAAGGTCGAAGAGGTCAGTTTTAACTAGGAAGTTTTCACACCAAAAATATCATTAACAATATTAAAACTAAGCGAAAATTTAAATTCTACCAGGAGCGCAGAATGCCGAGGAGGTAAATTTGAACTGGCAAACTTTCCCGCCAAAGGTATTATTAAAAATATTAAACTTCTCTATGCGAAAATTCATATTCTATCAGGAGCGCAGACTGCCGAGGAGGTAAACTTTAACTGGGAAATTTTCCCGCCAAATGTATCATTAAATATATTAAATTTCTCTAAGCGAAAATTCATATTTTTTCTACCAGGAGCGCAGAAAGCCAAGGAGGTAAGTCTTAACAAGGATATTTTCCCGCCAAAGGTATCAATAAAATTATTAAAACTCTCCAAGCGAAATTCATATTCTACAGGAGCGCAGAATGCCGAGGAGGTAAATTTTAACTGGGAAATTTTTTCGCCAAAGGTATCATTAATAATATTTAATTTCTCTAAGAAAAATTCATAATCTACCAAGAGCGCAGAAGGCTGAAGAGGTAAATTTTACTGGAAATTTTTTCCGCCAAAAATATCATTAAAAATACTAAATTTCTCATAAGCGAAAATTTATATTCTACCAGGAGCGTAGATTTTCCCGCCAATGTTATTAAAAATATTAAATTCCTCTAAGCGAAAATTCTTATTCTACCAGAAGCGCAGAAGGCCGTGGAGGTAAACTTTAACTGGGAAATGTTGCCGCCAAAGGTATTGTTAAAGGTATTAAATTTTTTCTCTTTTGATAAATGGAAACTTACGGAAAACATATTTTAAGTACCCATACCTTTTAGAAATTACTTTGCCGTATTTTTTTCCTTACGTACCCATACTTTTGATGGAAACTTACGACATATTTTAAGTTACCGTACCTTTTGGAAATCACGAGCCCGTACTTTTTTCGTTACGTACCCATACTTTTGATGGAAACCTAAGACATTGTAAGCGGTCGTACTTTTTGAAAGTCACTTTCTCGTACTTGTTTTTCGTTACGTAGTATCAGATATTAAATTTCACTAAGCCAAAATTCATATTCTACCAGGAGCGCAGGAGGTCGAGGAGGTAAATAGTGTTCCAGAAGTCTATTTTGGAAGAACACCCAACTGAAAAGGTCATGCAGTCTGTCTTTTCTGCGGAGGAAAATTTTCCGAGGATAGTCGTGGTGACCTATGGGTTAGTCACTTGCGAAACCTGGACCCATTGTGATTGCACATACTGCGAAAAAGACAATTAAGTTTGTGATTTTTGTCGATAAATTTACGCATTATTTAGTTTAGAACTCGCCTTTCTCTTTTCATTAAGCATAGTAATATATTATCAGTCGAATGCAAATTGCACTTTGTTGGGAATATTGTAATGATCTGTGACCAAAAAACTTAATGTTCAATTTTTGTCGATATTACAAAAAATAAAAATTTGATGTACGAAAAACAAAATGGGGTTCCATGTTACCACCTTCTCCTCTACGTATATCTAAAACTGTAAAAGATTTTTTAATGCCTATCGACAAGGCTACTGGGCGTTTATAACAGGGCTACCCGATCTTACCTCATGACCCCGTCTTGCCCCTAGTTCCCTTACTAGCAATGATATCAAATGTTTGAGACCCCCCCCCCCCCCCAAAAAACAAAAAAAGGTACCCCGAAATATTTTAATAAACCTAACAGGCAAATGGAAATCTCTATTTATTAGATATCAGATTGAGAATCTCTGGCGTGTTCATTCCGCTTCTTTAACCCAGCCTTGGGAATTGGGCGTTATTAAATTTCGATATTCAGTTAATATGGATTTTACAGGATATTACCGATTCCATTTTAGAACAGTCCCCTTTTACGTATCGATGACATTTTTACGTTCTGTGTACGTAACACAAATCTCCAATATAATGGTTCAAATTAACATTCTATTTTAAGAATTTAAATTTGAATGAAAGATATATGGAAAATTCGATTTGTAACAATTGTAAAGCGGGGTTACTACAGAGAGAAAACTAGGACGTTGATAAATGAATAGGATCTTCAAATAGAACCTCAGCTATATTTAGGACAAATAGTTAACGTCATAACAGGAACTGTTTGAAATAAATGGCGAAGAAATATGGTTAAGTAAAAATAGTGTTTCTTGCGTGTGATCCGCGAATCGTTTAAAGATCGTGACCGCGAAAGCATAAATATAGGGAAATGAATCATTTGAAGCTGTGCGGAGAATAAGCGACGACAGCTTTATTGAGCTTAATATTATTAGAGTTAAGAGTTGGCTGTATTAAATATTTATATTATTTTCAAGGATGCCAACTTTAGTGAGGTCTACTTTTAATTCTCAAATTTAAGGCCTTAGGTAGTTTAAAAAAAACGCCGGATATGTCTATTAGTGCAAGATCCGGTATTAGAAATATATACCCTCATCTGTTATTTGACGATAACAAAGATTATATGTTAGATAATATATAGATTGATAAATCACACATGGGTTGCCTAGCTAAATCTGGGGCTAATGCCGTTATACAGGGTGAGACAAATTCGCTTCTCTCTATTGGGATCTCGTAAACGGTAAAAGATACAGCAAAGTTTAAATTGGGGCAAAGTTGCGCAATTTAGTGCCCAGTATTTTCACCTTTTGAAGTTTGAGATATCTCGAGTACTTCCGGAGATATCCGCGGAAAAACCGAAATTTTCGATTTTTGTTTTTAATATTTTCTGAAGTTATTTTTGGAAATATAAAAAAAAATATATTAACACTTTCTAGAGTCACTTTTTAACGGTCCACCCTAAGATGTCAGATTTCTAAATCAACGTTTCGATTTCTCAGAACCATCAAGCCAATTTTTTCATTTATTATCTTAGAATTATTCCTTGTATCGAATCACTTGGCATGTTTCAGCCCATCACTTGTTGCTGATCTGACGTAGTTTTTAATCTCGTGGAAGGAGAAAGGCAAATTGACTGAAACGAATAGAGAGTCCTTCCAATAAGACCCTTCGAGGCGAAAAGAAGGTTTGCTGTAGTGCAGTCATAGAGACTCAACATTTAGTATTGTGATTTAATACTACCCTTTCTTTGGGGATATATTTTGTTGGTTTCTGTTTGTGTTTTGACACGACCGATTTATCGGGATTTAACTTCTGCACTAGGTAAGCATCTTCTCTGGAATTAATGTTTTTCTAATGCTTGTGAAGCGCGTGGTTGCCATGTTGCTAAAGGCTATTTTCTCTTGTTTCTAGAGGCTTTTCGAGCTCGTTTACAAAACCGAGACCGTCGACTCTCTAGCTACCCTCACACACGAGCGAGGTAATTATTGCTACAGTTTTTTTTTGTCTAAATTAACGATTTAATTGCTTTATTTATGTTAACCTTTTTTTTTTGTACATTGTCCACTATTTGCATTCCATGGGTTATCTTATCTACTCAATTTTATCAAATCTGAATTTTTATTTTAATGTGACTTTAGTTTTGATCATATGGGGAAGTTTATATTTTATTTTAGGGGTGATTCATACCTATATTTTTTATATTCAAGTTGTACCTATTTCTTTTATTTGCTGATGGTCATTGGAAGTACATTGATAATTTAATTTTTTTTGGGGGAATTTGTTTTATTAAGAAAGTATATTTATGCAAGGGGCTATAGTTTTTTATTAAAGTAAGGGGGCTTTGTCTAATACATATTGGGTATTACAGGGTTCTAGTACCGGGCTACCAGTTCGATTACCAGGCTACAACTTCTACTACCGAGCTACCAGTTCTATTACGTGGCTACAAGTCCTAACTCCGGGCCAGTTCCATCACCAGGTAACAAATCATATCTCCGGGCTACACGACAGCCGATTCTAATATCTATAGACTCTGGTTTCACCCTCGAGGCTATCGAGGGCCAGAGCAGTACCAACAGGTGCCCGGCGCCTCCACCAGAGTTCGACGGATCTAAGAGGTATCGTACAGAAGCTTAAGTTTATTTATTAATTTATTTATCTGGCCAATTGATAATCATTTCTTTTAATATTTAAATATAAATCTAGCCTTTTCGGCCGAGCTTTTATATAGATTAATTTGATTTGTTCATTTATTTTTCTGACCGATTGATATAATCGCTCTTATTCCTTTAATATAAATCAAGCATTGACCGCCAAGCTCCAAGATAGCTCTCATTAAGTTTATTTTTCATTTATTCACTTGTTTATCTGACCGATTAATATAATCGCTCTGAATGTTCTCTTTTTTTTAATCAAGCATTGACAGTCGGGCTTTAAAACAGTTTCAATAATTTTATTCTTTTCATTAATTTATGGGGTCCATTGATTTAATTATTATGGCCATTTAACCCTACCTATTATTATTGCTACATGTATAATTGGTGCAGCAACCAGCGCACGCATACATATATGTAATTAGCTTAGGTAAAATCAAAGTGATCACTTCGGTTTGTACGGTTTAGCGCATTTAGTTGTAAGGCATACAGTACCGAATGTTAACACCAAAATTGGTCTCCGTGCAATCTCCATATTTTACTCTGATTATCAATTACGTTAATAGTCATTTGACATTCCTTTGTCTTTAAAATTACAAATTTCATTGTAGTTGTGTTTAAAAAAAAGACTTAGTAGCAAATAGATTGTTCCTTAAATTATAGATTGTGTTTTCTTGTTAAGTTAAGATTGAGTTCCTTTGATTTAATAAGCGTGCCTACCCACTCTGCACAACACCAGCGGAGCTTTTTCAGTTTAGTTGTGAAAAACTGGTGGCGCTCCACGACCCCCCTACCGGGGGCATTTTTACGTTCCCTATATCGTGTGTGCAACCGGTTGCAGACACAGTCTAGGAAACGTAATGCGCACGTAATAAGCACTCCGATCCCTATACCATGTGTGCAACGCCATCTGTCATGTCTTTAGGGTCTAGCAAATTCGTTTCAAATGCTCTGGTGGTTCAGTAGTTAAGATGTTAGACCTCTAGTTCGGCGGCTCGGGTTCAATTCCCGTCGGTGTTTTTAATATATTTTTTAATATTATGTTTGCAAACAGTTTTTTTCTTCATTTTGGGCATGCCTTGGGTTAGTTTTGGTTAGTGTCTGTTGGACTCGTAAGCTAACTAACCCGGTATACACTAACCAGCAATTAACGAAAATATATATAAAAGAAAACAGATTTCTTACAATCCGAAGACAGCTGCCTCCAGTAGACTGTTCACAGAAATCAGCTACTTCCTCAACCGAAGAAGGGTAGAAGGAAGGAAGGAATGACTCTACGTGTAGTGGAAAATAACCCGGTCAAGAGAGACCAGCCGCAGACTTGACTCTTAGTTAGGCGTAGTAGAGCCCGTCAGTAGAAGTAAATTCGACGGTAGAAGTACCCCGTCGTCGGTAGAAATGCCCTTTTGGTAGAATTACCCTGTCGGTAGAAGTACCCCGTCGGTAGAATCCTGTGAAACAACAATATATTCAAGGTTCCGCATATAACTCATAATCAATAAAAAAAAAACACTGAACTCAAAGCAATTTATATAAATTAACAAGGGGGAAAAAATTAGAGAGAAAAAGTCAATCTCTTTACCTGTGAAAGGGTCTGTCGGCTGCTTAAGGCTTGAATCACCAGGCAGCCTCAATAGATGGAAGAAAAGGCCTCTGTAAAGGAAATTAAAAGGAATTAGAGTCCATTCACATGGCTCCACAAAATGGTCGACACTCACAAAGAAAACAAAGTCAACTCACCTGACAAAAAGCAGTACTAAATCCCGTTACGGAATGAGTTTCAGGCACCAAACAACAAACTAATTAAAGGTAAGGTACAGGTAAGGCTTGAAGCAAAGAAAAACTGGGTCGATTGGAAAATCCCACAAAAGGAAAACTAAATCACACTTCCAACCGACACCAAACCACTCTGAAAGGCAAACGAACGTAGAGTGGCCTACACGACACTTTCCGGAAGCAAAGGAACTTACTTCGAAATTCTCCCTACCAAAAATTACAACCGACCAATAGAAATTAACCCACACATCACACGGTCAACATATGTCACATTCAACGTGGAATAATCTTTCCACCCCCCGCTGCGGAAATTATGACTGACAACAACTACACATCGCACTAAAAAAATTATAACCAATCAAAATTCAATACGCAAAATTCAATAAGTCCCGACCTTGCGCGAGGTTGAAGACCCTCGGCAACATAGCTATATTGACCGTTTCATAGCTTTCCGGAACCGGAAATACTAGAAGCCACCGACTTTACTCTCGGGACCCGTACGCGCGAAATTCAATCCGTCCTAAATTAAAAATTGTCTAGCGACGTAAATTTTCACAATTAACTGCTTCGCCCAGAGCTTTCGTCGGAACGATATGAGTCGGACGAGACGAGGGTTTTTCGCTAATAAATATAATTGCGCTTGAAACTATAGGACCGGCGACGAGTTCTAATGTTATTCACGCTTCGGTATAGGATAGCCAAATCGGCCTGTGACAAGAATACTGCTCACACATCTGGGGTGACGCACCAAAGCACACCTTAAAGCTGCTGGATTCCATTCGGAAGAGAGCTGTGCGTCTCATCGGCGACCCAGAATCTGGAACACCGCAGACATGTGGCCGAGATGTCCCTGTAGTACAGATACATTCACGGATTTGGCCCGCTTTATCCCGCCCCTGGCAACGCCTGTCGTCTGACATCCACACATCACACGGTCAACATATGGTGCGCTCTTGTCTGTCGTGACTGTCTAGTCACGACAGACGGCAAGAGCGCACCAGTTCCTCGTACAACTGATGGAAACACCTAGAACATCGCTTTACAAGAACTCCTTTGTTTGGCGCACTGCATCACTGTATAACTCACTCCCAGGACATCTGTTTCCCCCTTAATTACAACCTACAACTATATATTCAAGAACCGTGTCAATACACATCTTCACACACACCGCTCGTTGAGCGCCATAGGGTATCACTTTAGTATGTGTGTCAATGCCATAAAAAAAATCCTGTTCGTAAAACCTGGCAAACGAAAAGTGAATTTTCACAACAAAAACTTCTTAAAATGTTTTTGTTCTCTCTAAATTTCATCGCTTCTAAAATATAATTGGCTTACTATTGATTTATAAAAAGAATCCCATTGTTTAACGTAAAATAAACCGCAGTTATCTAGTCCGTGCGGACAAAATTTTGTTGAATTCTTTTCTGAGTGTTTGCTCTCTGTAAGTTATTTCCTTGCTTTGCCTCCGATATACTTGCGTTTTGACCGCATAAAAAAATACTAAACGATCGTAAAATCTTACGAAACTTAGCCTGTCTATATGAACTTTCCTGTAGATTCCAACTTTCTCTACGAAAATTTCGGACAATTTTCCTGTTTTCAAAGATTTAAATTTTTTCAATCAATGGCGTTCGTTAACGTTGGTACTAAATTTGATCGCTTGTAAAATATAATTCGCTTATTATTAATTGACCGGGCATCAGTTCTTTTTTCTTCAAACGTCAGTAAATCCGTCATTACTCGACTGTGTAGGCGGCCGTGAAGTTTCGTTTTTCCTCCGCCGGAGCTTTACTTTTCACTTTTCCGCCGCCGGAGGTAAAAGTGTTGTCATAGCAACATAGATACAATACAAACAGACAACAAAATAAGCGTCAACAACTCAAGATTTATTAAACTACAATTTGTATTTATCACTCAATTTGTGACTGCATTTCTAAAAATCACTAATTTAGGAACAAATTGGTTATTATTTAATCGAACTTACTCAATAACTGCTTATCAATACGGAATTAAAACGCAATCGGAAACGCAACCTTAAAAAAATAATTATTGTTGACAGTGTCCACTGACAGCTTTATGTTACATTCACCGACACCGGTCTAAGCAAGGCCACCTACGACCGTGGTCTAAGCCGTCTTGCGAACCCATTTATCTTCAATAATAATTAGATATTATTACTATTAAAAAGAAAGTTTTTGGATTAATTTGTCGACATTTGAAGAAAAAACAGCATATTTTATTTGGAGGAAAAGTTACTTTTCATGGCTTGCTCTCTATTACCAGCCTCACTCCGTTCGGCTGTTAAACACGAGCGCGCCATGAAAAGTATCACTTTTCCTCCATATAAAATAATATACTATTATTAAGAGATTCCCTTCCTTTGACCTAAAATAAACCGTAGTTAACTAGTCCGTTGGGACAAAATTTGTTGTATTTTTTCATGCAAATCCATATTGCGGACCAAATGGTCAGGTGTAAATTTTGTTTCAATTTGGGCATGGCAAAATTGCGCATCAAAAATTCTTGGAAAATATTGTATCTGAACAGGCCATGGCAAAATTGCGGACTGAACGAAATGACATACATTAGGTCGAGTATTTAGATGCTTATTTTATACCATTACCCTTTTAAATTAAACTAACCGAAACTAACCCAATCTAAACGGCACAATACGAAATAAAAATTACAAATTCTTGTATATTATGTACTAGCTGACCCGGCGAACTTCGTACCGCCTAAGAGCCAATGAATATCGTGTTAACTTTTAGCTAAACATAATTTATTGTTTTATTAACGTAAAAAAATCAATACGAAACATTTATTATGCTCAGTGGTTTATTAGGATAATATATTTAAAGAAAACAAAAATTCAACAAAAGTTCAAAAATCAAGTATTTCAATGGCGTGTCAGCAAGACATTTGCTTTATTGCAGCTATGCATGTACATATATTGCTGCACGGGTTGACTCAGGTTGATTCTCTTTACTGAAGCACATTGTGATATACGACATTTTTGTTTTATTATCATGCGCATTTATTATTAGTTTATTAGGATAATATATTTAAAGAAAACAAAGGTTCAAAAAAAGTACAAAAATCAAGTATTTCAATGGCATGCCAGCAAGACATTTGCTTTATTGCAGCTATGTATATTGCTGCATTGGTTGACTCGGATTGATTCTCTTCACTGAAGCACATTGTGATATACGATATTTTTCGTTTTATTCTCAGACGCAAGAACAAATAAACCAGATGGTTTGCCGCCACGTGAACATGCCACCTACAATTGACTATGAGAAACACATGCATTTTCTACATTCAGACCACAAACACTCAAGGCTTGGCCTTGTGATTTGTTAATCGTCATGGCGAATGCAAGACAAAACGGAAATTGAATTCGTTTAAACTCAAAGGGCATATCGTTCGGGATCATCGGAATCCTCTGAATGAGAACTTCCTCATCTTTGAATTTTCCTTTGAGTATCGTCGCGTGAATCACATTGATCATCGGTTTTATTATCAGTAATCACCAAACGCGTTCCATTGCATAGTTTTGATTGGTTTAGATTTCGAAGCATGATGACTACCGAGCCAACCTTCAGTTGTAAATTGTGCGATGGTAAGCCAGGCACATCCAAGGGGTTTAAAAATGCAGTTGGATAGTTGGTGGCTTCGTCTTCGTTTCTTACACAGTCAATAGATTTGAATGAATGCAGAGTACCAACGATTTGATTCTGAATTACGAAGTTTATGTCATCAACATCTTTGTTCTTAGCCGCCAAAATTGCTCGCTCACTCAACCATTTGTTATTTTTGAGGTAAGCAATGATATTCGGAAATACTTTGTTGATGAGCTCGTCTTTCGATGAGACGAAATTACAAAAATTCGGAGCAAATGCAGTCAATCCGCTCGATTCGTCGACAGGAACACGACCATTACCGATAGTCAGCAATTGCTTTGAGAAATCTTCAGCAGATGGATCGTTCAGCAATGCAACTCTCATGTTTGCCGCCAGCTGAAGTTTCTTCACATATCGCCACAGATTTGATGATTTGAGGCAAGCGTTTATTTCATCTGCAGCAGTCGATCTTGGAATGACTGGCAGTGTTTGGCGGAAATCACCAGACAATAAAATCATGGCGCCTCCAAAACATCTCGAGTCATTGCGCAGATCTTTCAATGTTCGGTCAAGTGCTTCCAATACGCGATTGTGCGCCATTGTGTATTCGTCCCATATGATGATTTTAGATGCTACTAAAACTTTGGCCATTGCGGAATGTTTCGCAATGTTACATGTCGGTTGTTCATTAGTTTGAAGGTTTAATGGCAATTTTAAGCTGTCCGCTATTTCAGAAGAAGCAACTGCTACCGCAATGTCAGATCTCGCACGAACAGTGGCCAAAATCAATGACATGAGGAATGTCTTCCGAGTTCCACCGGGGGCATCCCAAAAAAAATTAAGCCACCATTTCCATCATCAATTGCCTTCATTAATGTATTATAGACTTCCTTTTGTTGCGGATTCAACAGGGGTACAATCGTTTGAACTGACTGGTATAATTCATGTGGATCATATTCACGTTCACGCTCCAATTCTTCAATAAATGCGTTATTCATTCCACGATCTGGTGCTGGCATTCCTAACCTGACTAACAAATTGCCGCACATGAGGTAACACATGTCTTCGATCAAGAGCAAAGCCTGGTTCTGCACCTCCTGATTCACCTCAAGATCGGGACTTCTTGAACTGACACGAATTCGATGTAAAATGTCTTCTGACATGTTTTCCTTGTATTTGTTCCACAGGTCACGTGGATTCGATGGGCGATGGGAAGCATGTCGAAATGATTATTGCAAATAATGTGCATATCTGATTTGAAGTTGCAGAGATGATCGCTTCAGCGATTGTCATGTCTCAATGAGCACCGTTTTCAAGCAAATTTACCTTTGCATTTAGACATGCAGCACACTATACGATTAACAGTTCGTAATGATTGAAATGATGTTGGCCCACGAAGATTCACCAGCAACAACAGCAAATAGAAGCATTCATAATTCTTCGGATGAACTGTGTAAATACGACCAAGAGCATCAGTAGGACGCACATCCGGATGACCTGGAACCGCATCGCCTTGCTTCCGACGTTGAAATTTCTTCGATGAAGCGTTCCAAGTGTAATAACGTGGCATCTCCGAGTAAAGCGACATTCCTGCAAACGGATCGCTTTGGCAAATCTCAAAGAAACTGGTCAATGTTGTCGCTGGAGGAGTTTCAGCACGTTAAGCAACATTCGACGCTGTGAAATATACTCGTTGGCCATTCTCCAGATGCACCGCCAAATGTACAATAGTGGGATGACGTTCGTGAATAGGGAATGAGAATATACGCCAAATCGCCTCATTGCAATTCACATATCGACCAACTTTATAGCGCGTAATTTTATAGTTGGTATTGGAAGTTTGGATGCCAAAAACCGCCATATCGCTGCCTTTCGTAACATATTTGCAGATGTATTTGATGGACTTCATCGAATTGCAATACTCAATTTTGTTGCTTTACTATTGATATTTAAGCAACACTAAGTACGGATGACTGATCTACCGAATGATCTGAAATGATTGATACCAATCGATTTGACAGTTGTCATTTATTCTTTACAATTTTTTATATTTTCCTATTCGAGTATTTTCTATGTATTTCAATATCTTTCTAGATTTGAATATGCTGTTTTCCCACTATTTTCCGTTGAATTTTTATCCTATAATGTGTAGTATGTCACTGATTTGCAGTGGACATCAAATATTACTAAAAAACTATAATCGTGCGTGACATGAGCTGTCAATTGCGGAAGATGAC
>MU183726.1:4753-19885 GCA_016904865.1 Pissodes strobi
GCATGACATGGTTATAACGAACACATGGTATAAACTACACAAAAGAACATGGACCGCCCCAGGCGGTAATACTGGGCACATAATAAGAAACCAGATCGATTACATCCTGGTAGCCAAGAGGTTTAGAAACTGTGTCAGAAGGGTCACCACCTATCCGGGTGCAGACATAGGATCGGACCATAACCCACTAGTTGCCAACATAAAAATTAACGTTAAAAAAGTAAACAAAAACAACAAAAAACTAAAGTTTTCCATAAACGATGTGGACACCAATAAACTGGAAAATGAACTGAACGACAGCCTCGACACAATGACAGTAATAAATAGCAATACGGTAAACGAAACGTGGAAAATATTTCGAGAACACATGATTAAAATAATAGAAAAGAACACAGCAAACAACACCAAACCAAAAAAACAACGGTGGATGACTGAAGAGATCCTAAAACTCATGGAAGAAAGACAAAAATGCAAAAACAACACAGAGGAATATAAAAGCAAACAAAAGGAAATAAAGAACAAAATCAGGAATGCAAAAGAAGAGTGGATGGCGGATAGATGCAAGGAAATGGAAGAACTGGAGAGAAGACATGATACCTTTAACATGTATAAAAAGGTCAGAGAGGTAGCTGGTCTGTTTAACGAAAGACCCCCTAGTATCTTAGTGGACAACGCAGGCAAAACCATTATAGACGAGGAAGAAGTTCTTAATGCATGGAGCCAATACATAGATGATGTGTTCAGGGACAATAGACCGACCACGATGACTGTTATAGGCGACAACGAAGGACCTGAAATCTTAAAATCTGAAGTCCTATTTAATATAAAATCTGCAAAGACAAAAAAAAGCAACGGGACCTGATGACATTGCAGTAGAACTCCTTCAAATTATCAACGAGAAGAACATTGATATCTTAGTCAAACTTTTTAATGATATATACAACACGGGAGAAATACCAGAAGAATGGCCGAAATCTGTATTATAACAAATCCCAAAAAACAACAAACCAGGAGATGCAACGATCACAGACTAATAAGCCTGATGAGCCACACACTAAAGGTTTTCCTCAACATTATACACGCTCGAATAAGAAACAAATGCGAAAATGATTTAGACGAGACGCAGTTCGGCTTTAGAAATGCCCTTGGTACCAGAGAAGCAATGTTTGCTCTGAATGTTCTTCTCCAAAAATGCCGAGACCAACGTAAGGATGTCTTCGTGTGTTTTATTGATTATGAAAAGGCCTTCGACAGAGTGCAACACGAAAAGCTTATAAATATATTGAGAAACACTGGTGTTGATGAAAAAGATTTACGTATAATTAAGAACCTGTACTGGCGACAGAAGGCAATCGTTCGAGTCAATGGAAGATTTACAGATGAACGTCAAATCCAACGAGGCGTTCGACAGGGATGTGTCCTGTATTCTGACAAAGTCTTTAAAGAAGCTTTATATGAAAAAGAATTCGGAGTCAAAATCAACGGCGAGCAGATTAACACCATTCGCTGTGCTGACGATACGGCTATTTTATGCGATGATCTTCAGGTCTCCAAAATCTCATAAATTTTGTTAGTGCAGTGGGACAGGTAATGGTACTAAATATAAATGTTGCTGAGACAAAGTTTATGGTCTTTAGCCGTCAGCCACACCTCAACACGTTACTACAGATACATGGACAGAACGTTGAGAGAGTATCCAATTTTAAATACCTCGGATGCTACATCACCGAGCAACTCGACCCGGATAAAGAAATTAGATGCAGGATTGAATCAGCCCGTGCAACATTCCAGAAGATGAGATCACTGTTTTGTAATGACAGCCTGAACCTAAAGCTGAGACAAAGAATGATTAAATGTTACATTTGGTCAGTGCTGTTGTACGGAGCTGAAGTCTGGACACTGAAAGCTGCCACAATCAACCGTCTAGAAGCATTTGAAATGTGGTTACATAGACGAATGCTAAGAATACCATGGGTGGCTTTGCAAAGAAATGAAGCAGTCTTAGACAGGGCAAATACAGTTCGTGAACTTTTGACAACAGTTAAATGCCGAAAACTGGCATACCTCGGCCATGTTCTCAGAGGAAATCGTTACCGAATCCTACAGCTTATAATGAAGGGCAAAATAGAGGGCCGCAGGGGCGTAGGAGGAAAACAAATCTCCTGGTTAAAGAACATCCGGGAATGGACAGGCATACATAGCGTCGAACAATTGTTTAGAGTGGCTGAAGACAGGGATCAGCTCGCCATCATGATTGCCAACGTCAGGGGGACCTGACAGGGCACAATAAGAAGAAGAAGTTCTTCAATTTCCTGACATTTTTCCTCCATCTCTTTCTGTTTCACTTCTCTGACCTTTCTTTGTACTATTATGTTGAGTTTTTGGTACTCTGTGGCATCATTCTTATGGTTTCTCCTTTCTTCCATAAGTTGCATAATTTCTTCTCTCATCCACGACTTTTTGTTGTCATTATCACTTTTAAGCAGTGTCCCCTTGACACTTTCCACGGTTTTGTTTAAGGCCTGAATTCGCTGCTCCGTGCTGTCACACTCTTCCCTTATCTGTGTGCTTTTCTCATTAAGAATTTGTGTTACTTGATTTCGTTTGGTATTGGCTTTGAGTTTTTTGATATTGTATTTTACAGGGCATCGGGTTTGTATTCTCTTTAACTTTGTTCTATAATCCCCTATCACTGGATTGTGATCGGATTGCATATCGGCGCCGGGAAATGTTTTCACACTTGTAAAACTGTTTCTGTATCTATGATTTCCCAGAAAATAATCGATCTGGTTCCCATTATCTCTGGGTGACTTCCACGTATACAAACGTCTCGGTGGTTGTCTGTAGAAAGTATTTAATATGACTAGGTTGTGATCGGCTGCAAACATACTGACAGTTTCTTTCTTGAGATATCCAATGGATCTTTAATGTAGTGGTTTCTCCTCTCCTACATCCCAATGCCGTTGACCCTTGTAGGGGTTCTTCCGCCTTTGAGGTCAATTTCTCAACCCCAGGGCAATGAGGTGCCCTTCCACCTATTGGTTCCTCCACCCGAAGCTGTTGACCGATAGGTGGGAGACTACTTATTCCGGTAGTCACTCGGTCGCCATATCCTCGTCAGTTAGTAACAGGGTGCACCGTACAACTAGTGTTGTAGCTCGTGAAGGTGAGGTTGGCATTTGTGTATGAGAGGCTATATATTGCGCATCTATACTCCTTACACCCCATATATATATATAAAATCATATAGAAGAGAATATTTCAAAAGACGCCCGAATTAATCGATATGACAATTCTTACAGATAATCAAAATACATACAGAGCCCTCCTGGACGAAGGTTTAACCCTATCGAATAAGAAATAACCAATTTGACAGACAAACGAGGCAATAACAGAGATAACAGAAAAGTTATTCGAAAACGTATAAAGCTTTATAAATAAACCTCACACAAACTCCGAATAAATTATACGCAGGGCAATCCCAGATGTAAATTTAGAAGACATACCCGAAATAATGACAGAAGGAATTCGGAAAGCCATCAAATAAAGGGAAATAAAGCTGCTGGAGCAAAACTAACCCAAACCAACCCGACGACGCGCGATGTATTACAATTTGGCTGACAAACAATTCCACGCTAGTAAAAAATCTTTTTAATGAATATCTGATATAAGTAATGATACCAAGAAATTGGAATAACGCAATATTTATTTATAAGAAGAGAGAACTCACACTACTAAAAAATTATTGACCAATAGCATTGATCTTGCAAGTATATAACCCCTTCACCAGAATGCTATTGAACGGATTAATCAGGGAAATGGGCAACTACCAACCAGTGAAAAAACATGATGGCAATAAATAAGACCTTAGTACAGCGGACCATTTCTTGGCGATCCAAATACTAATAAAGATTAGAATACAAATCACCCTTACGTCTCACCTTCATCGATTGAGAGACGGCGTTTGAGACTATAAGGCTATGGGCTGTGAAAGAAGCTCTCATTACTTGCGGAATATTCTTAAACCATCTTATATTTGCAGAACGGATGGTGAAACAATGCAATCCACGGTTGGCGCTCATACTATGATTGATATCTAAGCGGGGAAGAGGGCACCACAAATAAAATGGAGAGATGATTTCAATAGGAATGCGAGGTTGAATTGACCAAAGATGGCGGAAAATAAAGAGAGATGACAAAGTTTAGGGGATGGTTTATAATTAGAATTGAATCTCTGGATAAAAAAAAAAGAATTAATAACTATACCTCTGAAGAATATGATGTAAACAGCGGAACTACACAAGGTTAGTTGGGATCCATATATTGGACTCCTCGTGCTTTTGTTTTTTAAATCACAATGTTTCGATTGAATCGTATATTTAATCATTATCAAGCGAATACTGACTGAACATTTTGGAATACGACCTTTAATAATAATAATAATAATAATAATAATAGATGCTTTATTGTCAAAAAATTTTCCAATTTGTAGACAAAGCTAGAGCTAGAATACAAAACATACAAAACATATAAAAACACAAATAGAAATACAATAATAAGAAAAAAAGAAAAACCTAACTATAAAAAATTTATACAATTGTGAAAATTGTACGTGGTCAAAATATTAAATATCAAAATATTTAACATCAAATCCTAAAGATTAAACATTAATCATGAAATCATTAAACCAGTGTGTAAGATGCTCAAAATTAAGTGTTAATTAAAAAAGTCGTTGACTGCCTAAAAGACTCTCTCCAGTAAGTATAATCTCAAAGCTCTGCGAAATGCGGGAAAAGATGTAATTGACTTCAGTTCAAATGGTAGATAATTATGCATTTTTTGCATTGTACAATATAGAGTTTTTAATTAACTCTGAGCGTGGGGTTGGCAGATAAAGATCATGCCCGCTTTCCTACGTGGGTGGTTGTGAAATGGCCTATCTGGAATGGCAGAGACGTGCTTGCGGATTAAGCAAACCGATTCAAATATGAATAAGGAAGGAAGAGTTAATATTTTAAATCTTTTAAAGTAATCCTGGCAGTGCGTTCTACTGTTTAGTCCCAGTGAATATCGAACAGCTCTCTTTTGTAGTTTGAAAATACGCTCAAATTGAGTCGCACAACACGTACCCCCGAATGGAAGGGCGTATCGGAGGTGCGACTCAAAAAGGGCATAATAGACTCTTCTATCAGTTGATACGTTAAGCTCCCTGGAGACAGTTCTTAGCGCAAAACAGGCAGAACTTAATTTTCTTGATAATGCATGGATGTGCAAATCTCACTTCAAATGGTTGTCCACAAAAAGCCCCAAGAATTTCACAGATTCAACGACGTCAATAGTGGTGTTGTTAAGTACAAAAGATTGCAACGTACTTCTATATGACAAAACTTTAGTTTTAGAAACGTTGAGGCACAGGAGATTAGAATCGCACCATGATTTAATGGTGATTAAGTCGCTAGATACAGCTCTACGAAGCGCCGTAATATCCGAGTTGCTCCAAGTGAAATTAGCATCGTCCGCAAAGAGATAGACTTTACCACTAATGTCCAGACAAGCAATGTCGTTGATAAACAGCAGAAATAAAATGGGGCCTAATACAGGACCCTGGGGTACTCCACAATCTATTGGCCTACAAGAAGACATCGACGCATCAACCCTGACCAGGGACTTCTGTTATTAAGATACGACTTAAACCATTCGAGAGGCACTCCTCTGAATCCGTAGTACTGCAATTTGTTCATTAAGATATTATGATTTACACAATCGAAAGCTTTAGAGAAATCACAGTAAATGGTTGCTGGAGAATGATGGTTGTTGAGGTTGGAGTATACGTAATTAAAGAGGGAAAACATAGTATCATTTGTGCATTTGTTACTTAAAAATCCAAATTGATGGATAGTAAGTATTTTATATTTAGTGAGAAAAGATAGAAGCATTTTTAAACCAATATTTTAATAATATTTGATAATGTGGCAAGGAGCGCAATTGGGCGATAGTTCGAAGCTTGGTCTTTATCTCCTCCTTTACGCAAAGGAATAATTATTGCCGTCTAAGACAGTTTGGAAAAACCCAATTTTGGAATGACTTGTTAATTAAAGTAGTAAGATGGTTTAATGTGCATTCCGGCAGGTTTGAGAACATTTTCATAGTAAGCACATGACTCCCAGATGAGGATTTGTTTTCAATGTCTTTATTTGTGCTGCGAAGCTCAGCAAATGCTACAAGCGTAAAGAAGAAACTGTGTAAATTCACATTAGAAATAGAGAGATATGAAAGTGGATAATGAGAAGGAGTTATGGTGTTCATTAAATCTTTAGCTACATTAACAAAGTAATTGTTTAGGTTCTCAGGTGAATTAGCGATAGTGCCAGACGAAGAAGTCTTATTCCTTAAGTCATTCACAATAGACCATGATTCTTTAGCAACGTTACCGGATTTAGCCAGCCTCCCATTATAATAAATGCCCTTGGCAGCTTTTATAGTTTTGTGATAGGCTTTTCTGTAAAATTTCACGTAATCATGGAAGAAGACGCTGTCCGAGTATTTTTTTAGGTGAAATAATGAACGCATGTTCTTTGCAGATGTGCGTAAGCCTTTAGTTGACTAGGGTTTATGTTGTTTAATTTTGACAAGCCTAAGCGAAAAGGATTTGAACGCCAGAGTAGATACAGTTTTTATAAATCTAGAAAATTCGGTATCGACATTATCAGAGAGGACAGCCCAGTTAGTTGTTAGACATAGGTGCTTATACCAATGCAACGTGCGGGGAACAGTGAAAACCCCTTGGCCCTTAACTTGGTGTTGACTTAGTTAGTTTAAAACTTAACTTACTTTTACTAAACATACTCAAAACATACTTTCAAATCTTGTTGATTTCTATTGTTACTAAGCACTCCGTCATTTCGCTCCATCACTTCCTTGAACTCCCGTCTATATCAGTGCTGTTCTTTATAAACTACTTACCTCCCTTTTTGATCTTTCAATTATTCTGTTTTATTTGTCCCAGATATGTTGTACTTTTCCATATTTTGCTATTTGGTTTTTGCTGGTGTTTATTTTGTGTAATTTCATTCGTAATTTCAATGATCTTTTTGTTTCTCCTACGTATGAGTTCCCACCAAAGATATTTAATTTAGGTTATATGTTTTGGTTCCCACGCTCTGAAGGTATCCGATACATACAGTTTTTCGTATTTTCATGAGATAGTTTCGTAGTGTAGCTGTTGACATATGGCATGCTGAACATCATCTCTTCTTGTTATTCGTTTTGTTGTCCATATCTCTTTTCACTTTCTGTATTAACCTCTCTGAATACCCATTCATGAGTAGTTCTTGCTACAGGACCTCAGCTGTGTTGCAAATTGTTCTAGCTCTGTCTAGTAAGGATAAAAAAACTCCTTGTTTGACTGATCAGAGAAAAGGTTTAGATATTGACATGCGAGTTTATTTCCTACATAATGTTGCTATTATGTGGCCTTTTAGTTTTCCTGTCAATACATCAAGGAATGGCAGTTTATCTTCTGACTCCTCCATTGTAAATTTGCTGGTTGACTTTAACGTGTTAAGGTAGTTAAAGAACTGTTCCTAATGATTCCAGGGGGTGGACATATCTTAACCACAACAATTTCGGTTTATGCTTTCAGCTTTTAATTGCTTCATTTTTAACCAGTTTATGTAGATATTGGCAACTGCAGGTGAAAGTGGTGACTCCATAGGTAGCCCATCTTCCTGACAGAAAAATATATCTTTTTATTGATAGTAAGAGTCAGTATGGCAATATTCTAGTAATTTCGTTGTCATCTACTGGTAATACTATTATCTCCTTTAATGCAATGCCCTCTTCCAACTTGGTCCTGATTATCCTTCAGGATTCCTTTATTACAACGTTTTTATATAACATCAAAACTTACGCAACAGTTTAGATTGACTGTTCCTATTAACTCTACAAACGTATTAGCTCTGTTTGGAATCTTTCGCAAATGATGTCGCGGTATTGTCTGGAAGAGGTTTCATTATCGGAAGGAGGAATTTTGCATTTTTTACGCTGGGGAGTCCCTAAAGCTTGTAACGGATCTGAGGTACAAGTCGAGCTTGCCGATTTCTGGTAAACCACAAAAATGTAGTAGCTTTTTCAGTCTCTTTTTTCCTCGACAAAACGAACCTGCAAGATGAGACGCGAGATAAGCCGACCTCATTGGCGTCACTATTTTTCTATATCTAAGAAGTCAAGCGAGAATAACTTCAAGAAGTTTCTTAAAGGGATGAGAGTCCAACAACAATGAACTAAAAATGTTGATAAAAATGTACAAGTAATTTTTTGTCAGTTCAAGCAGAAGTGCAAGCAATAATTTTCACTCGAGGTATAACCTTACTGGGAATAATTTTTTTTTTCTAAAGGGCAAATATAATCAACTGCCATTAATTTTTTACTTTTAACGTATCTATTGTTTATATAGTTGGTCATGCACTTTTAAACTCTTCCTTATCGATCGAAATTCAATGATAAAGAATCTCTTTTTAAAACGGAAAATATCCATAATATTAATATATTGCATGCTCTTATTTTTAGCTGAAAGAATACAAAAACTCATAAACATATACGGAAAGGTTAGAGAATCCGTAGAAATTCTGAATGATTCTGCATCCTATGGAGTTGTGGTAAGAATGTGACATATTAAATAATAATATTACTATCTGTTTTATATTCAGAATTAGTGCATAAGATTCTATGTTGCCCACCGAATTTAATGGTTTCTTAGTTTTCTTAGTTTTGTAACATAAATATTTTGTATGGGGCTAGTAAATTTTGATTTTAATGCATTTCTATATTTGTATCTTGTGACAAGTGAATTTTGTTTACGAATCCCTAGGCGGTCTTTGTTTCCCTTTTTTACGATAGCTTTCGGGACTGCATAACGACGTTTTGTGATAATTGCGACCTCGCTAGATTTTGCACAATATATGACTTAAGGAAATTAACATTACCTTATATAGTACGTTCCCCACCTCCCTTCTTGGGAACATCAGGTCCTAACCCCATTCCTAACCGATTCTAACATCCCTACCCATCCTCACCAATGAAGGAAGGCAACGGGAAACCACCTTCATTAACTTTCCCAAGAGAACACCATGGTTTAATATGAAATATTTCGGAGGACTAAATAGCTTCACAATCGGATCTCCGGGGGGAGCAATATTGAGCAACGCCAACCAAAACTCGATAAATATACGTAGACTAAACCGAATAGGAATATGAAACACTCAAGGATTGCTTGAAACTGGAAAACTGTTTATTGTCGAACAAGAGGCCCTCTCATACAAACTTGATCTCTTGGGAATGGCAGAGACGTGCTGGAAAGGAACTGGGCATTTCACTACAAGCGCAGGCAGCACAATATACCACTCCGGCAATGAAAACGAAAGTCGCAACGGAGTAGCCATGTTAATTCCAAGATCCAATAACAGAGCAGTTCTAGGATATAACGCAATAAATGACCGAATAATAACCTTTAACGTCAACATCATACAGACTATGCGCCAACAACTGACTCATCCGAAGAAGAGATAGAAACCTACTAGGAAACACTATAAATGAACTACCTAAAAACGAAATCCTCATAATGCTCGGAGACATGAATGCTAAACTGGGACAATCCGATATAATAGAAGAAGAGGTGACCGAGTTGATCGAACCCTTCGGGCTCGGCACGAGGAAAGACAGGGGAGAACGAATACTTCAATTCGTCCAGGAGCATAACCTTTCTGTATTCTACACATTTTCCATTGTCATCCTAGACGAAGATACACCTGGAAATCTCCAGGAGACAGGTACAGAAATCAAATTGACCATATCACGACCAATTCACGATGGAAATCCTGTATAATCAATTGCAAAACATTTCCTGGAGCTGAGTGCGGATCAGACCATCAACTACTAATAATGAAATTTAAATTACGCCTGAAAAATATAAAATGCAGGCGGAAGAGAAATCAACTAACAGAAGATGCTAAAGATCAATTCGGAGCAGAAATCCAGAGCTCACTTGCCACCAACAAAGAAAATATATATTGGGAAATCAGGATCCATAACAGGAATAAATTGCATACAAGAAACAGCAAAAAATCTTTAATAAACACAAAATTTCACTGACCCAAAAAAACACTGGATAACACAAAGAACTCTCGAGACAATTAACAAAAGAAAAGAACTAAAAATAAAAGCACACGCAAACAAGTAAAGATCAGAATAGACAGCTAAGCAATGATATTCAGAGGCTACATTACAGGATAAAAACCACCACATCAAGAAAATATGCAATGAAATAGAGGAACACCAAACTGCTAATAACACTCCTGACCTACATAAAAAAGTGAAAGAACTGACACGAAAATTCAAGCCAAGAACACTTAAAATTGAAGATAAAGACGGCAGCACAGTATGGGAAGACGAGAAAGTACTTAACAGATGGAAACAGTACTGTGAAGAGCTGTAAAGAACCAGACATTACAAATGAGCAACAAAACGAAGATGAACCGCAAACAGAATTAGAACCCGATATCCTTATCTCTAAGATCGAAGAGGCCATAATGCCTCTAAAATTAAATAAAACCCCAGGATTGGATGGTATTTCCGCTGAAATAATAAAGCTGCTCGGAGATAATGGTGTTAAAATTTTGCACGACATATGCAATAAAATCTGGCGCACCGGACGATGGTCGGAGGACTGGTTTAGATCAGCCCTTATCTCCATCCACAAAAAGGGAACTACAATGAAGTGCCAAAACTACCGCATGATTTCCTTAATATCACATGCGAGCAAAATTATGCTGAGAATAATGGACCGAAGCCTACAAACATACCTGGAACCCCAAATCCCCCCGGAACAGGCAGGCTTCGTCAAAGGTAGAGGGACCAGGGACCAGATATTTAACATCAGACAACTAATAGAGAAGGCACGCGAGTTCAACACACCTATGTTTCTATGTTTCATAGACTATAAGAAAGCCTTTGACAATGTGCAATGGAAAGATCTATGGCGTGTATTAAAAGAAATGGGAGTCCCAACGCACCTAATATCCCTCGTAAGCAGTCTGTATGAAAGTAACGAAGCCACTGTCTGTCTTGATAACAAAAAAATCAAATGTCTTTAAAGTTAGCAAAGGCCGTAAGGCGAAACACGTGTAACCTCTAAATACACATATACTTTGACGGTAACTTTGACTTTGTGTTCTTTGTCCCCCTTTGGAGTTAGCAAAGGGTTGCGTCAAGGCTGCATATTGTCGCCTTGACTATTTAATGCGTATGGTGAATTTATTAAAGCAATTAATGGTAAGAAAATAAACAATTTGAGATACGCTGACGACACCACTTTAGTAGCAACAAGTGAAGAAGAAATGACTAGATTAATTGAACTCGTGGCGAATTAAAGCATACCCTTGGGCCTGGGGATTAATTGGACCAAGACTAAACTAATGCTAATCGATAGGAATAAAACAATACAGATGGAGAACCTGCGTAATGACATCGACGTTGTCGAGAAATTTATTTTCTTGTGAGCATCAATAACTAACAAGGGAGGATGCGAACCTGAAATTAGAAGACGAACATCGATTGCTAGAACCGCAATGTCCAACTTAGTCAAGATATGGAAGGACAGACAAATAGCTAAAAATACAAAAGTGTCCCTAGTTAAAACATTAGTGTTCTCTATATTCGCATATGGCTCTGAATCATGGACAATCAAGTCCTCCGACAGAAAACGCATAGATGCATTTGAGATGTGGTGCTGGACGAGAATGCTCCGGATACCTTGGACAGCTCTGAGAACTAATGCATCGATAAGAAATGAAATAGGAATTCAAGACCGATTGTTCACAATATGTCGAAGACGCATCCTAAAATACTTTGGACACGTAACCAGAAGAGGACAAGACAACTTGCAGAAGTTGATCGTATATATATATGGCGAGTTTTTGCAACTTTTTAATGTCGCTTCTTGCATCCCACACGCCATCGTTTCCTATCGTTCCAGTCTCCTTCATGGAGTCCCCTGCTTTCCATTTCGGTGCGGATGTTTAAAATCCATTTTTTTCGTGACCTTCCTCGCTTGTTTCTTTGTACTGATGTCCAGTTCCAAACCTTTAATGGTATCCTTTGTTCGTGCATCATCTGCAGGTGTCCATACCATTTTAACTGTTTTCACTGATATCGTCAATTATTGTATTTTTTATTCCCATATTTTCTCTGATGGTCTCATTTCTCACATGATCAAATAAGGTTTTGCTGGAACATTTTCTCCAATACATCATTTCGGTTGAGAGAAGTTTTTGTGACATATTTCTATCTGCAACCCACACTTCTGACCCATAGGTCAGTACTGGCTGAATCATAGCCAGATATATACTTCTTTTTGTTTTTTTGTTATGTTCTTATTCCACAAGATTGGATGTAGTGCTTTAATCATATTTTTTCCTATTCTTATCTTCTTTAAGATATCTTTATTATCTCTTCCATCTTCGTCTATTGTAACTCCTAAGTATTCGCACTGTCTAACATTTTTTATGATTCCACTTTCTGTTCCAATGTCTTGTCCTGTGCCTCCTATAGTCATGTATTGTGTCTTTTCTATGTTTATCTCTAAACCCCATTTTGTGAATTCTTCTATGAGTTTGTTTATCATGTATGTCATGTCTTCCTGGTCTTCAGCTACTTGATCATCTGCAGAGTATTGTATACATCTCTACCCAGATTCTCATGGGGCTGCATTTTCTTATCCACTGTTTTAAGGAGCTGCAAAGATAAATTTTAAATAAGGTTGGAGAGAGGCACGAGCCCTGTTTAAACCCTTTTGTTTGTGAGAAAGCCTGAGAAGTGTGGTCTCCAACCTTAACAAACGCTTGGTTTTCTCTATACAACGCTTTTACGGCGTTTATATATAGACTTTTTATGCCTGCTTCTTTCATTGCGATCCATAATTTCTGCAAAGGGACCCAATCAAATGCTTTACGCAGATCTACAAAAGTAGCGTGAAGTTCCAGTCCTCTTGCTAGTCTCTTTTCTGCCAGTTGTTTTATTGTAAAAACATTGTCAACGCATGATCTGCCGGGTCGGAATCCACTTTGTTCTTCCATTTCCGTGGCTTCGTCTTCTATTCGGGCTGTTAGGACTCTTTCGTAGAGCTTTCCAATAGACGATGTAATACTAATACCTCGATAATTACTGCAGTCGCTCCTGTTTTCCTTTTTATATATGGAATTTATATAAGAGCTCTTCCAATCTCTTGGGGTGATTTCCCCTTTTAGGCACTTGTTAAAAATTACACAAAGCAGTTCATACGCTCTTGTGGTGGCTTGTTTAATCAGCTCGATAGGTAAATCCCCTGGTCCTGGAGCTTTATTATTTTTCATTTTTTATAGCGCTATTCTTATTTTTTCTACTTTAATGGTGTCTACTACCTTAACTACTGTTTCGTCAATGTCTAGTTGCGTGTCTAAGTACTTTCCACGTTGTTCTTTCAGTAGATTATTGTAGTAGTCCTTCCACTGTTCCATTTTTATGGGATTTATGTTTCTTTTAAGATTGTTGATAGTTCTCCAAGCTTCCCTAGACCTAGACCCTCCTACCATTGAGCTAATTTCTGCACATTTGGTTTCCCTTGTTTCGTTTTTTATTTTTTTAATTTTCTTTTTCATTATATATTTATGTCGATTATTGTTTTTCCGGTCTTCCTCGTCATTTGCGTTTAACCATTTGAGATATAGATTTTTCTTTTCCTTTACCAGTTGAATCAAATCGTCGGTCCACCAGGATTTTTTTTGTTTCGTTCTATCTTTAACCCCAAAGGCTTCTAGTGCTGCTTCGTGAAACTTGTTTTTTAGTTTCATACATTTCTTCTGCAGTGCCGTTGATTTCTTCGTCTAATTTTTGTGCTAAACGTAGTTTGTAGAGGAAGCTAGTGGTTTCATCTTTTAAGCTGTCTATGTTGTATTTCCTTGCGGTCTCCCTACTGCTGTTTTGTTCTTGATGTATGAAATATTTATTGTAGCTTTTTTCAACGTTGATCGTACAGGGCAAAATTGAGGGAAAAAGACCGCGATGCAGGTCCTCGTAGAGATGGTTGGACCAAGTCAAGAACATAACGGGACAACCCCTGCAAACCATCTTAAGAGCGGCAGAAGATCGCAAGAAATGGAAACAACTAAGGAATCAATGTACATGTCCTTGGTGTTACAACTCTTCAGACATGAAGACAAGACTAAGGAGGATATAGTAATTGCTTCAATTGCTACTTTCTATGAGAAAATACTTGCGTCACTACCATCATAATACGCCGTGATATTTTTGTTTTACTTGATTCTCTATAGCTTAACATTCATCACTCTTCGTGACTCTGATATTTCGGCAATCATATCAATTATCGTCTTTCGATTGGGTTGAACAAACGAAACGTCGAGGGCCGCATTTTGTCGGAGCTACCTGCCTACCGGTTCGAGTGACGAATCGCGAACTACTGTGGTACCGCAATCCGATTTCTAAATATTCATTGCCGGAGCCACATATCATTGAAAAAGATGGGATATCATCACACTTGTGGTATTGGAACAGATCTACCAGCAACGGAAATAAAGATACCAAATTTTGGTAACCCTGTCGCCTGCAACTTCCGCAAATTAAAGAGGACGTCACTAACTGACTGTAGTATCCGTTAGTCAGTCAGTGACGTTGATAATTAGTAATTAAGACTCAATTTAATTACTAAATTAAGCAGAATTTGTTATGTAGAAATCTTAGGTGATTGTTTATATTACTGATGGAATAGCCTTAGTTATGTGTGACATGTAAAACGTATGGGATTGGCTAGATATATACTAGAAAGTAGCATCCTGTGGAGGATTGTGCGTAGCTCCACTGCCGGCATCGTCACGATAACAATCTCGAACAAGGACTGAGTCGGCCATTGCAGAAAGCAGTGCGATGACTCAGTAGAACAGTTTTGTTTCAGAATATCTTTTTGGGACTCTCTACTGACCCCATTTTAAGAATTAAGCCTTAGGCTGTGTTTGTTGTCTTGGCCTCCTGCTTAATATCAAAATTACAAAATGTTGAATATGGTGTTTTTAATTAAAAAAAAAA
>MU183726.1:53288-128417 GCA_016904865.1 Pissodes strobi
GCTTATTCAACCATTTCGCTCCTGAGAAAAAAGTAAATTTAAAAAAACCTAAGCCTCCCTGGTTAACTCATAATTTAAAAAAAATGACTGAAATTAAACATAAAGCCTTACGAAAATACCAAAGATCAAAAACTCAACAAAGCAAAAATTATTACATTGAGCTCAAAAACTATGTCTCTTTTGCTGTTAGATCTGAGAAAAAGGCATACTTTTCTATGCAAATAAATAATTGCAAAGGTCCTAACAAAAGTAAAAATATTTGGGGTAAAATCTCTAGCTGGAAAATAATTAATAAACGTAACTGTACAATTCCAGATGCTCTTAAGGTCCCAAACAATATCAATAACCATTTAATTGA
Organism: Pissodes strobi; assembly: GCA_016904865.1. Lineage (NCBI taxonomy): Eukaryota > Metazoa > Arthropoda > Insecta > Coleoptera > Curculionidae > Pissodes > Pissodes strobi. The sequence continues at coordinate 53,647 of MU183726.1, forward strand.
CAATGTACCAGACATTAATATCAAACCAGGGATGCTGCATGATTATCTTAGTTCGACAGTCAATTGGGAACAGTTTCAATTTAAACTGGTGACTGAGGAGGAGGTGATGCAAATTATTGGGAGTTTAAAGAGTAATGCCATAGGGGTTGATGGAATATCCATAAAAATGATTAAATATAGTCTGCCTTATTGTTTGGGGCCTTTGGTAAATATTGTAAACTCTTCTCTGGAGACTGGTTGTGTGCCGGATGTATGGAAGTTGGCGCTAGTTACTCCTTTGCCTAAGATTGGTAATCCGACCAACCTAAGTGAGCTGCGTCCCATCAGCATACTGCCTGCGGCGTCAAAGGTTCTGGAAAGAGTGGTCAGACGTCAAATGGCTGACTTTCTTCAGGGCAAGGGTGTGATTCCCAAATTTCAGTCTGGTTTCCGTCCTAACTATAGCTGTGCCACAGCACTTCTTAAAATCACAAGTGGCATTGCACATGCTTTTGATGAGGGTCAGTCATGTCTGTCTGTGATGATTGATATGACCAGGGCATTTGATTATCCGAATTTGGACCTCCTGTCGGCAAAATTAGACCATTACAGCATGTCAGTACATGGCTGGTTTCGCAGCTACCTTAGTGGTAGAAAGCAGGCTGTGAGGGTGTTGGAGGATGGTCAGGTATTGAGGTCGGACTGGAGGGCTGTTGGGAAGGGTGTCCCACAGGGCTCCATTCTTGGACCACTCCTTTTCACGGTGTTTACATCAGACATTATTAATAGTATTAAACATTGCAACTATCATATGTATGCAGATGATCTGCAAATTTATTTACCATCACCTCGCTCCTTCCTCCCAGATACCATTGGCAAAATAAATATGGATTTGGATAGTGTTTCTGGTTGAGCGGTGGATAACTTCCTACTCATAAACCCTAGAAAGACACAAGCAATTGTGTTCTCTCGCACTGATATTGATCTGTCCAACTTACAAGTTTCACTTGCTGGTGAAATAATTGATTGGTCCTCTGAAGTCAAGAATCTTGGTTTAATAATGGATTCAAAACTTAATTTCAACTCTCATGTTAATAGTATTTGCCAGAAAACATATCTTAAACTAAAATCAATTTATGAATTCCGGGATATTTTACCAGTCTCAGTCAAAAAACTTCTCTCAGATAGTTTAATTCTTTCAATTCCTGATTATCTTGATATAGTATATGGGCCATTTCTCACTATTCACAATCAATATCGAATTCAAAAAGTTCAGAACAATTGTGCTAGATTTATTAATAGAATCCCTATGAGGGATCATATTAGTGGTCATGTTGGGGAGTTGTTCCAGTGCAACATGGGTCAAAAGCGATATGTTCGCCTAAGTTGTATGATACATAAAATCATTTTAACTAAAGAACTCCTTTATTTGTATGAATTAGTTATTAGAAGAAGTAGTGCACATTCGGTGAACATTTGTTTTGGCAATAGACTATGTATACCTAGTCATAAAACCGAATTTTTTAAATCAAGCTTCTTGTACCTTATGTCTCATGTTTACAATTCGTTGCCTGAATGTTTTAAAAAGTTAAGTGTTCCTATTTTTAAGTCCAAAGTAAAGAAGTTTGTATGTGATAACTTGTTAGTAATTTAGTTATGCATATTTATGATTACCTTATTTATACATTTTCTCCATACAACGCGGGGTTCGACAAGGAGACACAATTTCACCACGACTGTTCACCACACTGTTGGAATATGCATGCGAGAGGGCAAATCTGAGTGAAAAAGGTATCAATATAAATGGAGAAAATCTAAACCACCTTCGATTTGCGGATGATATTGTACTAATAACGGACCGTATAGACGAAGCTAAAGACTTACTGAACAGACTCCACCGCTCCTCCCTAGAAGTAGGACTGAAAATAAATATGTCTAAAATACAAATTATAACAAATCTAATTCTCAGCGAAAGCATAAACATTGCTGGAGTAGCCATCGATCAGACTACTTCTTACAAATACCTAGGACACGAGATTTGCCTTGGAAGAGATAACCAAACCATCGAACTAAACCGATAGATTGGCTTGGGTAGCTTTCGGCAAACTAAATTATATTTCAAATCAGATATCCCAGTAAGCCTTAAAAGGAAAACATTCAATCAGTACATGCTGCCAGTTCTTACCTATGGAGCAGAGACCCTGACACTTACGAACAAAATAGTGCACAAAATTCGCGTAGCACAAAGGGCTATGGAACGCGTCATGTTGGGTATCTCTCTCAGACAACGAATTCCAAGCCGAGAAATTCGACGCCGAACAGGAGTTCTAGACGCGATAGAGAAGATAACAACCCTCAAGTGGAATTGGGCAGGACATGTCGCCAGAATGACGGACAACAGATGGACAAAACGAATATTAGAGTGGAGGCCGAGACAAGAAGCCTACCGAAACCGAGGCCCTCCACCAACAAGATGGACCGATGATCTGAAACGCTGCCACAGCAACTGGATGCAGGCAGCACAGGACCAAGATGCATGGAGAAGAATGAGAGAGACCTACGTCCAGCAGTGGACACGAGATGGTTGACTGATGATGATTTATACATTTTGGCTTTTGTTATTTTTTTTCGGTAGTTATGAAAATACACTTTATGGTGGTAATTTCTACCTTTATAGACAAACTTTGTAATGTTTATAATAAAGATTATTTTTTTTTACTAATTGATTAGTCACACCATTTCTTAATTCTAATTAGGTCATTGTTCATAATACTTTCAAGTATCGTGGGATTCTTATGGTGCCAAACAATTCTGGTGTCATCAGCAAAAGATGAACATCTGCATCTTTTAATACTAAGTGGAAGATCGTTCACATGCAATAAAAACAACAAAGGTCCAAGAGCAGATCCCGGGGGGTGATATTTAACCCCTCTGAAGTGTTACCCTAAAAGCAGACGCTCTGGCTCCGATCAGCCAGATATGACCTAAACCAGTTGAAGATGTTTCCCCTAGACTTCGAGTTTCCGCAGCAGTATTTCATGATAGACACAGTCAAAAGCTTTTGTCAAGTCACAAAAAACTACCGCAGCCCATTCTCCGTCATTTAACTTCAAGTGCAGCTCATCCACGACATGAAATATGGCATCATCAGTGTTTTTGACTGCTGAAAACCAAACTGGGATAGAGAAAGCAATTTATGTTTTCCAAGAAAGCTCACCATCCTTTTTTTATTAGTTTCTCTACAATCTTAGTTAAAGTAGGCAATAAGGATATCGGCAGGTAATTTGGTGGTAAGCCTTCATCACCCCCCTTAAACAATGGTATTACCCTAGCTTGCTTTAAAAATGAGGGAAAACTTCCGTTAAGAAAAGAATGATTGACAGCATCCGCCAACACACCAACCGCAGAGTCAGGATGATTCAAAAATATTTTAACTGAGATATCATCCCATCCAGAAGAGTTCTTATTTTTAATATCTACAAAAGTCGAATCAAGTTCAACAGAATCTATAGGTGAGAAGTAAAAAGTTTCAGGGACCGAAATATGACTTAAGAAAGACAAGGGTTCAGCATATTGTTGTTTAATGTTAATACAGAGTTTCTGAGCAATCGTACAGTAGTAAGAATTAATAGTATCTGCCTTCAAATTGGAAACACATATATTTCTTGATTTATTCCGCGTAGATCGTTAACAATGCTCCATACCTCCTTCTAATTATTGCATGCGGACGCTATCCTCTCATTATGGACTTTTCTTTGCCAGTTTAAGGACGATTAAACTGGCAAAGAAGAGTCCATAATGAGAGGATAGAGTTCGCATGCAATAAACAGAAGGAGGTATGGAACATTGTTAACGATCTACGCGGAAAAAATCAAGAAATATATGTGTTTCCAATTTAAAGGCAGATACTATTAATTCTTACTACTGTACGATTGCTCAGAAACTCTCTGTTAACATTAAACGACAATATGCTGAACCCTTGCCTTTCTTAAGTCATATTTCTGTAAATTTACCTGTATCTATTAAAATAGGTCTTCAAAAATGTATTATCAAGCGCAAACTTTCTTAAGGAATGGAGACACCTAAAGTTTCTTGAAGCAATTCTTAAACCTTTTGTGGTCCAGGGCTTTTTATTTTTCGATTTTAGCTTAACCAAAAATTAATTGTTAAAAATTTCAATAATTTTACAATGAAATGAATGCAGACCATCTGCCTTCAGCAAAATCGTGCTCCAATCAAACCCAGAACAAACTTGTGAACATCTTAAAAAGTTTTGCCTCGTACACAATCTACCACGTCGCTCAACAGCTACAGTTTTGTGGTTATCAAACAAAAATGTACAAAAAATAGCCTCGTGATCTGATAAACTTGCATTTACTACAGAACATTCAACGGGACTCGTGACAACATTAGAACATACATAATCCAATGTAGAGGCCGAACATTTAGTTATACGTGTATAAGATTTAACATGCATTTCCAAGCCAATCAATTAATTGAACACTCCGCATATCCTTACAATCATAATTAATGTTAAATTCGCCTGTCAAAATTAAGGATGCCTACGGAGGCAACTCACATAAAAGAGTTTCCAATTTTGAAAGAAATACATCACAGTTTAGGGGAACGATAAATACAAAGAACAAACAAATTCAAACATTCAGAAAACACCAAGGAAAACTCAAAATCTTATTCCCTGCATAAATTTTTGTAGTTATCAGCGTCAACAAAACCAAAAGAGTCGATAACATTATTGTTAATAAGAATCATTGTTCCACCATGATTAAAGTTAGTTCTACAGAATTTAGAGTTACATGTATAATTTATGATGGAAAATATTTCATTCTCCCTGAGCCAATGCTCAGTTAGCAGTACAATTGTTGAATCCGCTACGAGCATCATGCCACATTTGAAATACAAATAATACTTTCCCATCAATACTTGAAACAATTATCTAAGATCTTGACCTTGCAAATTCTACTTAATACCCTCCTTACAAAGTACTAACCATTTAGCCCAATATTTCACTAAAATATGCATCGCAACTGGCTCCTGTACTGATTAATACCATTGTATATATACAATGTTAATACGCACCAAGACGTCACTCAACTCGCAACAGGGCTACTAAAAGCATCCGGACAATCTCTAGCTATGCTGAAATCCTAGATTCAAACCACTAATATTCCTTATTTAAGTATGCTGCACTGCGACATCTCTATGCAGGCTCGACACCGTACTCGTAATCTTTCATATTAATCCAAAGCAAGCGGTCCAAAAACAAATGTTTAAAAATCTGAGATCAATAACATCGCAGTCTTACTACTACAACCACAAGGCAAAATCGGAACAATCAACGTCTTGAAATGAGTTCAAGACGTTGATTGTCCCGATTCCTGAAATGTCAGCCGCAAAAAACTTAATTGAAAAATATACGCTGCACTAAAGAAAGTCGACTGATACCCCGATGTAATACCGCAGTTTATGATGGCGTAATTATCTTTCACCACAAAGTAGTAATAAAATTAGAAATATAGTTAAGCGTAATTGTTCCAAAATGAAATGTCGGGAGTCTGTTTTCAATCATTTGCAAATTTTAAGAGCAATCACACCCGTTTCTTCTAGGAACGCTAACGAAATACAAGAAAACTAAAAGAAGAAAGTTTGAATTACAAAATTAACATTGAGAAACCCCAATACAACCAAAAGAGATCAAGCAAAAACCGTCTTAGAATTAACTCAACAAAATCTAGTTGCTCCCAGTATTAAACATGGAATGCTCTGGGATTAGAGAGAGATTTTAAAAAAATTAAAAATCCTGAGACATTGTAAGTAAAAAATATTAAATTAGGTTAACATAGTTGATAGGCATAATCTAGAACCCATATTGGAATTCAAGCTCCTTAATCCCACTTAACACTAAATATTTACTTATATTTAAGGCAAGCACATATGCCACTTCCTTCTCCCTTTCCAGAAGAACACTTAAGTAAACGGATTTTGTCAGAAAAAGTTAGCTAGGCTGCCTAAAAGGGTGGACGAGAAAGGTCCTCTGTAAGGAAAAATGTAGAGAAATTAGCAACCAGAAACGTGAGAGCACAAAATGGCAACACTTAGAAAAACAAAAGGCATCTCACCTGACAAAACCAGCTGTGGAACTAAACACCCAAGATAACTCAAAAATGGGTCCGGTAGAAGATGCCTACAAAGGTATTTTAAAAAACTTTTATACCTCGACACCGCACTGTCAATCGCAATGGCCAACTTTAGAGTGAATCATATTCGATTTCCATCGATGGAGATGAAGAAAATGATGTTACGCTACGCGCAAGCTCCACACAAACCTTGAAAAAATTATCTACGATCTTGACCTGGCAAATCCTACTTAATACCCTCCCTATAAAGATAACGGTTAAATACAAATCATTTAACCCATTATTTCACTAAAACATGCTTCGCTACTGGCCCCTGTGCTGACTACCGCACCAAAGCGCCACTCAACTCGCAACAGGGCTACTAAAAGCACAATTTTCCGAGCAACCGCTTCCCCGAGCCATGGTTTAAACAGTAAAAGACAATGCCCGAGCTATGCTGAAATCCGAGATTCAAACCAATAATATTCCTTATTTAACTATGCTGCACTGCGACATCGCTATGCACGCTCAACACCGCACCCGTAATCTTTCATATTAATCCAGAGCAAGCGGTCCAAAAACAAATATTTAAAAATCTGAGATTGATAACATCGCAGTTCGGAGCACGCACCATTAGCTGATAGGCACATATGGCTGATAGCATGCGGCTTACTACGACAACCACAAGGCAAAACCTTATATCAAGACGTTGATTGACCCGATTCCTGAAATGTCAGTCGCAAAACAAAATATTTGAAAATTAAACGCTGCACTAAAAAAGTCAACTAATACCGAAATAATACGGCATTTTATTGTAACAGTTCGATTTTGCCAATTTTAAAATTTTATTTATATTCCGCATTTAGGGAAAAGGATGCTGTATTTTGTACTCCTCGGTTTATTAATCCTAAATTTATTGATTTGATTTGCTAACAATTCGCTTGAAAATTAACTATATTTTAAGTATATGATAGCTATATTTTTGTATTAGCATTTATAACACGTTGTGACTCTATTTATTTTAGTTGATAAGCGATGCACATTATTATTAAGATAGCTTGGCTTGATTAGTATCACATTACCGTGGAACGGTCAACGAACCGATTTGTATTTTTTAAGAATTCTGTTAGCCTGAAAATACGCTGCATTTGACTTGTTGATCCATATCTTAATTTTGTTGGCATATTTTATAACCTTTTGGGAACCCTTTGGTTGCGGGGCACCAATTACCGGACGCCATTTTTGAAGATCGTTAGATCGTTTTTGGACCTCTGCTTTAATAAATTTCTCGCTTTATACGGCAGACTAGTTTTTGTGAGGTTCATGCCAAATAATAGGGATGGGCTATCCGTCCGTGTTTGTCGCTCTCGATTTAGATTTTTAAAGATTTATCATTCTCGTAATAGTATTTCCTAGCAATTCTTGAAAAATGTAATTTTAGCTCACTATTCGTGGCTTCCGACGTCGTTTATCATCCTAATAAACGAGAATTAAGGCGTTTATTGTCTTGGAATTATTTCCCGTATCGAAATCGCTCGGCTTGTTTCAGTCCATCCCCTACTTCTTAATCGGAAATAAGCAAAGGCAAATTGACGAAAACGATCGAGAGTTCCTTCTAGTTTGACCGGTCGGCGAGGAGAGAAGCTTTCTGTTCTAATACAGTCGTATAGAGACTCCACATTTAATTTGTGATTTACTTCAACCCATTTATTGGGGATATTCTATGGAATCTCTTGGTGTTTTGACACGACCGATTAATCGGTATCTAGATACTGCTGTATTAGGTAAGCGCGTGAACGCCATGATGCTAACGGTTTTTTTTCCATTATTTATAGAGGCTTCCACGTTCGTCATATAAGACCGAGACCGTCGAATCTCTCATAGTTAGCCCTCACACACACACGATCGAGGTAATTATTGCTACCGTTTTGCCTAAATTAATGATTTAATTGCTAATCTGTGTAACCTTTTTTTTATGCATATACCGCCATTTGCTTTTGCGTCCCGCATGTTATCTTATCTACTCCATTTTATCTAATCCGAATTTTTTATTTTAATGTAACTTCAATTTTGATCACATGGGGAAGTTTATATATTCTTTTAGGGGTGACTCATCCCTATCTTTGTTATATTCAAGTTGTCTGTACCCTGGGTACATCTTTTATTTGCCGATGGTCATTGAAAATTCATGGATATTTTTTTTTGGGAAAATTTGTTTTATAGACAAAATCTATTCATGCGTGGGGGGCTATGGTTTTTATTAAAGTAAGGGGGCTACGTCTAATGCGCACTGGGTTATTTCAGGGCTTTTTCCGGAGGGTACAACCTCTTTCTCGGAGGCCACTACCTTGACCTGCAGCTAGAATCACCCTGTTCTAGTGGGTTGGAAGCAGGCTTTACCAGCAGCACTTATCAGCCAATCTCGACACCAAGCTATCGAGACCTCGGCTAGATCTCTCGGGGCCATCGAGAGGCAGTACCTGAGGTATCTATAAGTGCCCGGGCGGCGCCTCCACCAGAGTTCGACGACCGGATTTGGGGTATTGTACTGAAGCTTTATCGTTTGTTTATCTGTTTAATATGATCGCTCTTAGTTTTCCTCCTTTAATATAAAACAAACATTGACCGCCAAGCTCTGAGAGAGCTCATCAATTTTATTTTCATTTATTCACTGGTTTATCGGACCAGTTAATCTGATTGCTCTGAATTTTCTTTCTTTTTAATAAAAGTCAAGCGTTGGCTCAATAACTTTATTCTTTTCATTCATTAATAACCGCTCTATATTATCATTTTATAATATGAATGAATTATTCTAGTTTTGCTCTTTTATTAATTTATCGAGTCTTTTGATTTAATTATTGTGGCAGTTCATTGCTGCATATTATCATTGCTACATTCAAAATCAGTGCAGCTATTAGCGCACTCATACCTAGTTGTAATTAGCTTAGTTAACGTCAAGTGATCACATTGATAAGTAGTATTTAGTGCATTTAGTGGTAAGGCATACAGAACCGAGTATTACCAACCGAATTGGTCTCCGTACAATCTCCATATTGTACTCCGTTTATTTTATCAATTACTTTAACAGTCATTTAACATTCTTTTGTCTTTAACTAACCACATTTCAATTAAACATTTTTCTCCAGATAGATTGTTGCTGTCTTTTCAAAAAAAAAAAGAAAGAACTTAGTAGCAAATATATTGTTCCTTAAATTTTTAGATGGTGTTTTTTTTTATAAGTTAAGTTAATTGTTTATAATCCCGCCTATATTCTCGTTTTCTTGTTAGTTTGAAATTAAGTACTAAGTACCGGTTGATTTTATGAGCTGACCTAGCCACCCTGCACAACATCAGCAGAGCTTTTTCCGTTTAGTTGGCTAGAACGGGTGGCGCGACAGGGGCCGGGCTTTGCAATACAACTCTCCGGGGCTAGGGTCCTTTTTAATTAATTAGGAAAAAAATCTTCACTTTCATTTTGGATTCAATCAGAAAAACGTGTTGCATTATTATAGTAGATATCCGCAATTATCCTTTACCATAAAGTAACAATTAGAAAATAAGGTAAGGTTAATTGTTCCAAAACTATACATCGTGGGTTTGTTTTTGTGGTTGAATCAACTCTTTTCTTCTAGAAACGCTAACAAAACACAAGAAAACTAATAGGAGAAAGCTTGAATTACAAAATTAACATCATGAAACGCTAATTCAATCAAAAGAGATCAAGCAAAATAACAAACTAGTTGCTCCCAGTATAAGAACTAGAATGCACTGGGATAAGAGTTCACTACATTCATTCAAAGTATGGATTTTATAAAATTAAAAAATCCTGAGATCATGTGAGTGAGTTAACATACTTGATAAGCATAATCTCGAAACCATTTAGGAGTACAAGCTCCTGAAACCCACTTAACACTAAATATTAACTAATATTTAAGGCAAGCACCTATGTGACCCCCTTATCCCTTTCCAGAAGAACACTAAAGTAAAAGGATATTGTCGCATTGAGAAGGTCAAATCACTACCAGATGAGAATGTAAATCACTGTAATTAACCTTAAATAATTAGAGAAGGAGTATTATATCGTGTAATGTTACCAATATGTGATGATACCATTCTCATGTATTCCTTTATATTGAATTGTAATGAAAACTTAGACACATGGGATTTGTGATGATATATGTAGGTTTAATTGGTAAACGCTGTACCATTATTTTATGACCGTTACAAGCCATTTTCGTGCAGTGAGTGAAGTGACTAACTTGTATAGAGATGAAATTTATTCAATTTATCGAACACGTTGTGTCATTTCAAGAGAACCCGTCCTTATTTTCTCTTTTAAAGCAATTATAGCTATGCATCCACTATTTTAGTTATTAAACTTTCAAACCCCAACGGTTGTGTTTTACTCACCTTCCCACCACATACTTCTCATAAGTTGCAACTATTAGCCCGGTTTATTTTTAGTCCTTATAAACCCTCACAGAGTGGATCTAAGAGAAATAAATCGTCGAAATAATCGGGAAAGTCTACCTAAGGCCCTTTACTGAACAAAATTTTATAAATTAACTTTCCCTAACATAAATTTATCCTTTGAATGCGGGGATATGGAGATTCAAATTCAAGTAGTATTTTAAGTCTCCAGTTGGTGAGACCGTATCCCAAAGGTGTCTAAAAATAATTAAACATGGTCGAAAAAGGAGAGTCGAAAATATTTCCTTTTTTTTAATAGATAACGCATATCCTAAAATTCTCCTGGCAGATGTGTCAAGATAAACTAAACATAAACAGTATATAATATTAAAAGTATCAAATCCAAGCATTGCGGCTCAATACTTCGAAAACTAGTCGATAGGCCGAAAAAATTAATTTAAAAATGTTCGAGCAAATAATTCTACAGACACGTCCATTCTATAATAAAGTGCATAATTATCAAAATACGATATTTTGCTTTTATTTTTAACTAGACGCCAAATATATGTCAGCCTAGGGCAACTTATAAGCGTAGTCCGGCAGTCGCAGTTCATAACTGAAATTAACAAACTACCTAACGCATGTAAAAAGACTTACGTGAAGAGAAATTGGACAATCTTCTCTAGTACCGAATCATCTCTTTCGTACATTGGCACCTCTGCTACTTCACATACTGATCTGAATACGCACTGCTCCCCATATAGGCCGAAACTGAAAAAAAAGAAGACTATTGACTGAGCATTCATGCATCACTTAAAATTTTAAATAATATAATTCCTTAAATTTACACCTACTAGGCTATGAAACATTAATTTATTAAGCTGCTATTTTCATTACTAGTACTCATGATATAAAATCCTCATTACGATCGTGCGTCCTTTACATGCCATTTAATCAGACCGCTCAGTGTTCAGATTTAATGCATCAAAAGTATTAAATTTCGAAATTATATGTAGTCTCTTGTTTATGTTTTTTAAAGCAGGTACGGTAGATCATTTTTAAGGGTATGTATTTTTGTAGAAACTTAGTAAGCTACCGATTTCAATTTTGCGTGAGGTCCCATGGTATACATCTGCACTTGCCCAATTAATTAACCCTAAAAAATATAAAACACCTAAAATGTATGTTGTGTTCCCAGAACATGATCATGTCCCATTCACACCTGCCGAGTCCGCTAGGACGTAATATCAACCACCAATGATGTAATTAAAATATATTAAAACACCCGTGATATCGAAATGAAGGATCTAGCTCGCTGGTCAAGTAGTCAGCTCTGACAATAAAAATCGATAGACTTGCCTTTACTTAAAAGGGTATAAACTAACGATAAGGTATTGCACAAAAAGAAAGGACTGCAAAAAAGGCAAGCCTTAAACTCTGTGTCGTACTTAGATATTATATTAGGTGTGCAATATAAAAAGATAAGTTCAAATACTGACTATAACTTCGCGGCGTTAAAGTTGGCCAGTGGTTAAAATCTCTTAGCTTATCTGGACTTCACGATTCGATCAGCTCAACTCATGGGCAGATATCTAGGTCATTACCAGAAGAAAACGCCTATACGTTTGTGAAGAAATCCCAGCCGATCATGTGAGAAATGCTGTTTGACAGGTTTAGAGAAAACCTTATCAAGTGCATTGAAAACCATAGTGGTTCCTGCTGAATCCTAAAATTTGTTTCTCAGATATGTTAGTTAAAATAGATATTTTCCATAATGTTTTTCTCTATTTTCCTGACGCCCTGTATACACACGAGACTTTCGGAACAGAAAGACTTTTCGTGTAGGGACGAAAAACTTCTAATAAAGAAAATTTTCTCGGTTGTAGAAGAACTCTTCGGGTACAAAAATAACCTGTAAAATATCAAAATTTTCAAGACTTTTGCTGAAAACCCAAAGCGATGAAAAATTACAGGCAGAGCAAAAAAAACACAAGATGAAAAGAAAATCAATATTTTGCCGTAAAAGTTTCCTTTTAATCTGTTGATGCCAAAGTCGGCTAGGTTTCCCTAAAGGTTGGACGAGAAACCTCAGCAAAGAAATTAGTCATCGTACAAGTAGAATTTATAAAATGACGACACACATACAAAAAAGCATTAGACAACTCACCTGACAAAAACAGTGAAAATCCAAATTATGGAAGGAGTACAGGGGCCAAACAAACAATACCCTTAAGGTAAGGAAAAAAGTACTACCTGAGACTCAAAATGTGTCTAGCAGGAAATGCCCACAAAGGTATTTCAAAAGAAAAACTGTTCTATACGACACCTTACTGCCAGTTGCTCTGGCGGTCATTTGAAGAGCGCTCTTATGAGATTTTCTTCAGATGGACGTGAAAAGGAGGTTACACGCAAATTCACTGGATGTCAATTTCCATAGTTTAGCCAATCCCTATGAGAAGCGTGGCACATTTCACTCATAAAATTCGGCTCAAGTTTTCTTATTCCATTACGTTGCACTATGACAACCCGTTCCCACGGGCAAGCAATGACGTCATCTGTGAACCGAACCCACGCATGTTTTGTAATTTTCTCTTTTGAATTATGCTGCACTGTGCTACCGACAGGCATGTCATGTACATTACGTAATCTTAAATATTAACGCACAGCAGCGGTACTTGCTAGCCAAAAATGTCAAATCTAAATGACAAGGCGATTCCCGAAATATCATAACCCCACAAACAAAATCAATAAGACTGAAAGCGAGCAATTTAGAACCATAATAAGATGGCGTTTTGTGATGGTATAGGGGTATATCAGTTAACTTCGACTAGGCAGCAACAATTAAGTAAGGAGAAGTTAATCGTTCATACATGACTTATTTATATAGTTTTTTACACCTCTTTTTACACTTTAAAAGCTCTATTTCACGCAACTTCCTTTATAGAAGCTTCAGGAACTTAAGAAAACTAATAGGAGAATGTTTGAATTAAAACGTTACGAAAGAAAAACATTCTCAAAAACTAACATAAATTAAACGTCTAGAAATGTTGACAATAATAGGTACTCTTGTTCTATGAAAGGGGCAATTAAGCATTGGAAAGAGAATCCACTACACCCATACATATTTTAAAAAATCTAAAAAAAAAATTAAATAAAAACTTAAGCGAGTTCACTAATGTTGTTGACAAGCATGTTTTCGGGTCAAAATTGGAGTTGAAGATCCTTATTATTAAATATTTGCCCTTAGTACGACTCTCTTCCTCCTGAATAACGTCAAAATAGAGAGTCAAACCGTTGCAACGAGACATGAATGCAAATTACAGAATTTTACTTCAAATTAATTAGAAAAATAATATATAGTGGAACTAAAAGCTGTTAGAAGTGAGATGTCTTGAGAGCAAAAAAAAATCAGTTACCTCTTTGTTACCTTCTTATGATGATGATGTAATACCTAAATGGGTTACATTGATGACCAGGATCTGTTGGCAAGGACCTACTGGCTTAAAATAAAATGTATTCTGAAATATAGTATTAAATTATTAATTTATCATATTATTACGACTTCGCTAGATTTTGGTTGTTCCATTTGCTGGATGTCAATAGAGTCATCTAGCTTAGGTAGGATCGATCGACTCCAGGAAGATTACATATCAGGTGAAAACAATAACAAATCTATCAACAAAAACTTAATGAAATTACACTCAAGTCGGTTGATATAATGCGCATGTCCTTTCGTATAAGGCATGTATAATAAAGTTTTTAAGAGTTGCGTTGTGTCTTATTTATGTTAGTTTTAGATATTTAATCTAGGTATTTATTTTAGCGTCTTAACGGCAGTTTAGTTTGATTTCACTCAGAGTTTTGCTTCACTTTAACTACTTGACATATTCCACTTTGAGATAACTTTAGCTTAGAGCTTCGACAGATTTATTGCAGTATCGACGTTGTTACTTTAGGAAAAGCACCAAGGGGGGTCGCCACCACTTAATGTATATGGATACTGGAACAGAAGTTAAGATTTTTTTTGGATTCAATCCAGAAATGGTCTTTCCAGAGTTGGACTTTGCAGCCAGATTGAGGTTCAGGTTACAGATTTAGGATATCTAGAAGGACCTCTACTGTATTTGGCGTGCAACAAAGTATAGCGGGTTGACGGTCCGAGAATTTGCTGCCCGTGGCAAGTTGAGGCTCATTATCGCTCGCGTTGTTTAGAAATACATATGATGAGATGATTCCTAATTAAACGCATTAGCCAATGTGCTAATTATCAAAAGATGGAATTATGTTGGATCGTGTTAAGACATAAATAATTGGGTCTCATTTTTTTCTTAACCATGATCCAACTATATATAAATGCAACAAAAATGAGAAATCAAATGTGTTAAAAATTGGAGAGAGACGTTATTAATTTGCCTTAATTCAGTCGGAAAATTGCATTAAAACTAGTACTAATAATAATACTTACTTATCCAAGAGCTTTGCCAAATATTCATAAAACTTAATCCTAGGCAAATCAAAGCTTAATGGGCTGGCCCTCACGTCAACAGTAGTGGGGTAGAAATTGCTTATATTATAGGGTAAGTTGTACTGTGACTGGAAACACCAACTTAAATTAATTGATCTTCTTGGTAAGACAAATGGAACGGTGAGTCCATAAGTAAACTGAAAAAATTAAAATTTTGTGAGTATATAATTCGTAAAATACTAGTGATATATGCGTTCTAATCAGTGCAGGTATAAATCAACTCATATTGTTTGACTTTAAGATATGTTGAAATTATAAAAACAAACGCCCATGTATTGTATTTGACTTTCAGGATATTGTGGATGGCTTTGCGGTATTCCTGATAGGATGTTTATTATCTGTGTATACCGATCTTGTTCTGCCAACATGCAGGCATGTTTTGATCAATTTGAAACATTGTTCAGTTCTGTTTCTGAAAAATTTAAGGAAGTAATAATATTAGGTGACTTTAACATCTTTCAGGATAGTGTGGATGGCTTTGCGGTATTCCTGATAGGATGTTAATTATCTGCGTATACCGATCTTGTTCTGCTAACATGCCGGCATTTTTTGATCAATTTAAACATTGCTCAGTTCTGTTTCTGAAAAATTTAAGAAATTAATAATATGTTACGGTAATTTTAACAATTCCGTAACATCAGGTTTTTCCGAGTTCTCTTGTATTTATTTTTAGTTCGAAATAATAACTTTTCATCTTCAACCTATTTTGAATTACTGTCTGAACCGACCTGGTAGCAACAGTGTGGAAAATTCCGCATTAAATAGTACGAAAATATTAATAAATAATGAATTTTTATGTTGCCCATCGAGTTCATTTAAAATTAATTTTTGTCTCTTTAATATATCAGTCGATAATAATTATCTAGTTAATATAAAATTAAAACTAATATTATGGGTTGGATCTACGTAAATACAGTAGTAAAATATATTATTTAAAATTGATAAATAATTTCAAATATGCAGGTCATATTTCATGCTTAAAATCGGTTGCTTCGTACGGTGGAAAAAGTTGAAATATTTGTGACGACTGCGTGTCAGTGTAATTTTTTTCAAGATGTGTGTCTGGTGGAAGGTAGGTCTCGATTTTAAAAATCGGTCTTGTACCGACAACCAGCGTGAGAGGTGTGGGAGAACGTAGGCTTGACTTTTTCTTTATTTTTTTTTGCGTTATCTGATCTTATTTCTAGTTTCCTATATCGTAAAGTCTGTAGGCAGAATAAGGCTGCTACGCTTGTGAATTTCTGGTATTTGGCTACTATCGTTTCGCATACCACATTGTCTTTTGCCGTGTGTATGTTTGTGCCTGTAGGGCATGTGAGATAGTGTTTTTTTTTGGGCTTAAGGCTCTTGGATAAGAGAGAAAAAAGGGACTTGATCCTACAAAAGCAGGGGTTATTAAATTTCGGGTTTAGTTCAGCAACCCAACTAAGGAATCGATCAAATAGGCCTATAGAGCTCATATTTAGGTTCTAGTTAGAGGTAGCAATTTTTAGAAATTAATAACTAAAACTGTCGATAGTGTAGGATACTCAGTCTAATTTTCTCTAGTACCGTTATCGGTTGGATTCAAGCTTAGTTAGTTATTATCCAACCTATGTAAATATTTTTTCGTCACGTCAGATATTTAAAGAGCGCCTTCTCAAGCCTTCTCGACCGTGGTGGGTACAAGATCTTAATAACTCTGTTTCTTTATTTCGATTTAAATTTGTCATTACCTTTATCTTTGAATTAAACTGATTTTTGAGTTGATAAGTAGCTTTCAGGCAATACTTAAATTCTGATTACCTGTTTAAATTTATTGGTTTCATTTTTGTTCTTACCTGATTACTGTAATTGTTTTTATTAAAATATTGTTCATTACAATATTTCTTAGCTTAAATAGCTATTCATTTTATTTATTTTCTGTAATCTGTTAACTGTTTAATTGAAAACATAATTATTGTCTACAGTCTAAACAATTCTGTGCAAATTGGTGGAAGCATATTTAATTAAATTAAATTAAATTTCTCCTTCAGCGTGTTATGGCATTTTTCAGCATTGTTAATTGAGAAGAATTATTTCTAGTTATCTCCTGTCAATTTCTGTATTAAAAACCTAAGCTAAGACAAGCGACGCTCTCCACCATATTGAAACAGGGTTGTAACAACATTCTTGGTGAACTCTTTAACTGCCTTGTACTGGTTTTTTTTTTCATGCTACTGAGTCCACACGCACTCGGCCTACCAGGACAGTTTCCAGTGACGTCACAGGACAGATCCTAGGCACTACAGCAATTTCCAGGAACCCTCTCCAGGAAGCTCGGAGGAAGCATAAGGTGATTAAAGGGCAGGTATCACCAGGAAGGTTCAACACTTATTTTTGTTAGAAGGAAATAGAATAAAAATTGTTTTTTTTTAATTTCTAATCTTTTATTTTGCGCTTTATAATCACTACTTCACTCGAAAATAAATGTTAATTATCATGCTCCGGACCTATACACCCTGAATATCTTTCAGTTTATGTTTTTAGTAAATTAAAGCAATAATTTAAAGAATAGTGAATTTATAGTTTATAGTAACAAATTGGCTTGTTATTTGAATTAATATAGTAATTATAATAAGCAATTGCATTTTATCTTAACAAATATTAGGTGACTTTAACATCCGTTCTGATGAATTATCTAGAGAAAGATCTGACTTTCAGGATAGTGTGGATGGCACTGCGGTATTCCTGATAGGATGTTAATTATCTGCGTACACCGATCTTGTTCTGCTAACATGCCGGCATTTCTTGATCAATTTAAAACATTGCTCAGTTCTGTTTCTGAAAAATTTAAGAAAGTAATAATATTAGGTGACTTTAACATTAGTTCTGATGAATTATCTAGAGAAAGATCTGACTTTCACGATATTGTGTACTAGGGTTTCGTAACATTCTGCCACTTTTATTGATAATATACTGACTGATTTAAATGAAAATTACTATAGTACTTAGATAGTGAATATCTCAATATCGGACCATTTTGGTCAGTGCAAGAAATTATAAGGTTGAACGGAAGATGGTAGGTGTAAGAATTATAACGAATGAAAAAGGTGTAGATGATATTAAAAATTTCCTTAGAAGTTTGTTAAGGGGTATTAATCAACTATCTCCGAGATGATTTAATAGAACCAAAACCTTTCACTCATGTGTTCAAAAATGTATTGAGATGGGAGTATTTCCGGAGGTATTTAAATTGGCCAGGGTTGTTACAATTTTTAAAAAGGGTGATCCAAACAGTATGAGTGACTATAGAACGATATCAATAATTCCAGTGTTGGGGAAAATATTTGGGTGTTTAATCAAACGACCCTTATCGGGTTACTTGAATACCGTTAATTGTCTATGTCACAGGTGATTCGGATTTAAGGAGCACTGCTCCACTATTCAAGCTGTGTCATGAATTGTGGGTGATGTGGTTGAGAGTCTTGAAGGGGGTGAGCATATGGGTTTGACTATGTGCGACCTTAGCGAGGCCTTCGATTGCGTTTCACATGAACTCTTGCTTGAAAAGCTTTCGAGGTATGGGGTGAAAGGCCTCCCTTTAGGTGTGATATGTTTTTATTTAAATTCTGGATATCAATGTGTTGATTTTGGAGAGACCATGTCCCGTTACAAGTGGTGTACCCCAAGGATCTGTCCTGAGTCCGCTATTGTTTATAATCTATATAAATTATTTATATCATTTCTTGCATCCAAATAAATGTAGGTACCTTTTATGTAGGGGTCATCATTTTCTTGAAAACTTCTTGATCTTGTCTTGATTTCAAGACAAGATCAAGACAAGAAATGATCCTTGTTTTTCAAGACAAGACAAGAAATTTCTGCTCAAGATCAAGATTTCTTGGAAAGAAATCAAGAAAATCTTGAAATTTCGTGAAAACCTAGAATTATTAAAAAAAACTAATTTGTTTGCTAGTTTATTGGAAAAAAAAACAAAGCACTGCAACATTTTTAACAGATGAATAAAAAAAATATATTATGCAAACATTTTTTTATACTACCAAACACTTTGCCGGATGTCCAAAGTTGACATATTATGGGCCAAGTTAAATTGGAACCTTTCTCAATGCTTAATACACACCACTTCAAAAGTCTTAGACTCCCAAGTACTTTTCTCATAAGAAGCAGTGCAAACATGTCCGCCTGAAAACACGCATATCTAGTTTATTAAATAAGCAAACAAAGTGATTCAAAAAATAAAATGCCAAAAAAGAAACTTTAAAAGGATAACAAAATTAATGTACTGCTGTAACCAGTGGATTATGTAGGTACAGAATGTTAAGAATTTTCAGAGAAATCCTAAATTTTGAATTCACTCGGTATAAAAAAATCTTCAATTTTGACTTAAATTTTTGATATTACTTTATAGACAAATTATTGGCAAAGTTATCCACCCTAAGACCTTAGTCAAACTTTTGTTTCTGTTTCATACGGGGAGAGTCAAAAATTTATGTTTATCTAGAAACTCTCAAAAAACTCTAAAAACACTCTGCATATAGTACACTGGTTACGGCAGTAGATTCACTTTGTAATACATTTGTAGCTTCATCTTATATTAGAATTTTCTTTTTTTGAATCACTTTGTTTTACTATTTATTGAAGTAAATATTAATGTTTTCAGGCAGACATGCTTGTATCGTGTCTTATGAGAAAGGTAGTTGGGAGTCCAAGACTTTTCACGCTGTGTGTAGTTTTTTATTTTCAAAGGATTTTTTTTATAATTTTTGGATATGTTATGGCTTAAAATATTGGGATCAAGAAGTACATTGCAGTGCGGGTCTACTTCAACGGCGCACAGAAAGGGGTATTTTTTTAAACCAATGTTTCAGGTCGTTGCAAAAATCGACCAAATGAAATGAAGATGTAAAAATATGCAAAAAAGATTGGAAAGGTTTCGGAACATTAATCATTAAAAAACAGGCATATACAAACAAAATTTAAATTGATATTTTAATTTTGGTAAATGTCTTGTGGGCCAAATTAAACTGGATAATTTTTTAATGCTTAATGACTTTTTATTTCCAGAGGAATTTTTATCATTTTTGGATATGTTATGGCCTAAGATATTAGAATTAAAACGAACTTTGCAAAGTGGGTCTGCTTCAGTGGCGTAAATTTCGCTACGTAAACAACGCATATGAAGCAACGAACTGTAAAATAATACTACCCTGGCCCTGGCCGCCTGAACCTCGATTCTACGCATAAAGCATTAATATCACATCAGCCAATCTTACCGCTACTTTTAAACGGGGGTTCCCCTATTGTCAAGATATCAAGAAATTTCAAGATTTCTTGAGTCAAGACAAGACACCAACTCTCAAGAAATGGTCAAGACAAGATTTTTTCTTATTTCTTGAAAATATTTCAAGACAAGGCAAGAAATTGCTTGCCAAGACAAGATTTCTTGTCGTGACGATCCCTACTTTTATGCGAATGACACCTCTTTTATGACATCTAGCAGATATGTCACTAGTCTGAAGCAGAATCTGTCTGCCTTGGAGTTAAGAGCCGATACCTGGTTTGCAAATAATACCTTGCAGCTTAATTTGGATAAGATTCAATGGATTTAATTTTCTACAAATAACGCTATTACTAGTGGTAGATTCGCCAGGCTCTTAGGCATCTCTCCGGATAATCCTCTTAATTGCTCAGCTCATATAAATAATTTGACAAAAAAGTTGTCATCCTCTATCTTTGTACTTCGCAGACGTAAAAAGATAGTACATCAATATACTTCTTTATTGATCTATTTTTTGCTAATTAATTCTCATCTCCCATATGGAATTTTACTTTAGGGTAATTCATCGTCTGCAATAAAAGTATTAAGGATGCAGAAGAAGGCAATTCAAATTTTGGCCAATGCCAATTATTAAGACCAATGACCAATGTAAGCCAATTTTTAAATGCTTTGGAATCATGCCGTTACCCTGTACTTATACTACCAACTTTTGTAATTTTCAAAAATGAAAACAGTTACCTCCGAAACGCCAATTTCCATTGGCAACTGGTGTTATTCTTATTAGACCGAATAGATTTAAATATAAAAAATGCCATGATAATTTGCTAAATATATCTCTATATTTATATCTTGCCTGAGAGCGCGACATCGCTAAGTAATTGTAAATTTAATTAAGAGGGCTCGACGGAGCCATTGTTTTTACACTCTGGATGAATATATGACAAGACGTTGCGGGGACCGGATTACAGGGCTTCAAAGTTGTTTTACATTTCACTTCACGCATGGCCCTCCGCTCGCTTCGCTCGCTCCGGGGCGCAATCAAACAAAACTAACCGAAACTAATCCAAATTAAAAAAAAAACAAACATAACTTTGATTTTTTTTTTCTTAATATTGACGGAAATCGAACCCGTGCCGCCGTATCACAAACACAGCATGCCAACGCAATATTTAAAAATCCACCAGGAGAGAGTCATTTTTCTACTAAAATCTACCAGAATTTTTTACTTGAAAGGACAAAATTAATTAAATCAAAGATCAATAAATTTGGCCAACAATCGGTGAATCCCCTATTACCTTAATAAACTATACTGAACTCTACTTCTAATAACACTGCACCTCAGGCATATGTTTTATTCTTAAGCATCTACACGAGTCCTTCCGGCTGACGAGTCCTGGGCTTGCGCGGGCATCATAAATACATTTTTGACAAATAGATGTCTTTATCGTCCAGGAAGTTACTTTCAGTGGGCCTCGTGGCTCAGTGGTTAGATGCTCTTTTTCCGATACGGCGGCCCGGGTTCAATTCCAGTGGCAAGACATGCTTTTTTTAAGGTTTGTAAAACGTTTTTTTTTTATTTTGGGCATACCTTGGGTTAGATTTGTTTTGTTGCGCCCCGAAGTGGTCGGAGCGACGGAGGGTATAGCATCAAGTGGAAAAAAATACAAATGTAAACGTAAACATGGTGAAGCGCGCGCAAGCCCAGGACTCGTCAGGCGGAAGAACTTGTTTAGATGCTTAAGAGTAAAATATATGCGCACCTCAGGCACTTTTTGCTTTGTTGTTTATTACCAAACTCCCCTCTAATATTCACAATAGGATCGCCCGCATTTGCGTCTACGTAGCAGCTGACACAATTTATCCATTCGCTTCCGCGTGATTACAGCGACTCAAGTGGCGTTTCAAAAATCTAGCCAATTGCATTGAATATCTTACTGGTGCTCCCCGATGGGATTTAAGTGCAAATACTACCTGCTGATCGTCGTTAGAAAATTAATCGTTGTTAGAAAAGATGTAAGAGAACAGCCATCAGAGTGATTGCCAAACTTTACTAGCTGTAAACAGAGTTTTATTATTTTTAACATTGAAAATGTTTCTGTTTCCCTAATATAGGGCCACAAATCGTGAAAAAGTGCATGCTACATTTGCCACACATGACGTCATACGCGTGAGAAATCGTGTTAGTTTGTTTATTTAAACTTAAATTTACTACACCGTATTGGAATCGGATCGAAAGACTAAAATATATTAAGACTAACTGAAACTGACTGAACTGACCAAAAGCACCAAAAAGGGCTAAAGCGTATCGGAACAGATTCAAAATATTAAAGTAAGTTGAAACTAACTCAAATTAACCGAATTTTGGCGGATAACTAAAATTAACTAAAAACACTTAAATTGGTTATAATAATGTATCGGAACCGGTTTAAATGACTAAAATAAATTGGAACTAACTGAGAGTAACCGAAAGATGATTAAATGATTAAACTAACCAAAAGTAAATAAAAACACCAAAAACAGGCTAAAACGTATCAGAACAGATAAAAAATGTTAAAATAACTTAAAACTAACCCAAATGAATCGAATTTTGACGACTAACCAAAAACATTAAAATTGCTTATAACGTAACGGAACCGGTTGAAATGACTAAAGTATATTAAAATTAATTGAACTTTACCGAAAGTTGATTGAACGACTAACCTAAACTAACCAAAAACACTAAAATGGGCTAAAACGTATCAGATCAGATCAAAAATATTAAAGTAAGTTTAAACTAACTTAAATTTACCGAATTTTGGCGGCTAACCGAAACTAACCATAAACATTAAAATTCGTTATATCGTATCGGAACCGGTTCAAATGACTAAAATAAATTAAAACTAACTGAAATTAACCGAAAGTTGATTGAACGACTAACCAAAAGCACCCAAAAGAGCAAAACCGTATCGGAACAGCTCAAAAATATTAAAATAAGTAAAAACTAAAATTAACCAAAATATTTAAATTGGTTATAACGTATCGGAACCGGCTCAAATGACTAAAATAATTTGAAACTAACTGAAAGTAACCGAAGGTTGATTGAAACAAAAATTAAAGTAAGTTAAAACGAACCGAATTTTCGGGACTAACCAAATTTAACCAAACACGTTAAATTTGATTATAACGTGTCGGAACCGGTTCAAATGACTAACATAAATTGGAACTAACTGATAGTAATCGAAAGTTGATTGAATAACTAACCAAAAGTAACTAAAAGCACCAAAACGGGCTAAAACGTATCGGAACAGATTATTAAAATATTAAAGTAAGTTTAAACTTACCCAAATTAACCGAATTTTGACGACTAACCGAAACTAATCAAAAACATTAAAATTTGTTATATCGTATCAGAACCGGTTCAAATGACTAAAATAAATTAAAACTAACTGAAATTAACCAAAAGTTGATTGAACGACTAACCAAAACTATCCAAAAGTAACTAAAAGCACCCAAGAGAGCTAAAACGTATCGGGACAGATCCAAAATATTAAAATCAGTAGAAACTAACCCAAATAACCGAATTTTGGCGACTAACTAAAATTAACTAAAAACCTTTAAATTGGTTATAATGTATCGGAACTGGTTTAAATGACTAAAATAAATTAAAACTAACGGAAATTAACCGTAAAGTGATTGAATGACTAACCAAAACTAATCAAAATAATCAAAAGTAATCAAAAGCACCAAAATGGGCTAATACGTATCGGAATAGGTTACAAAAATTAAAGTAACATGTTAAAATGAACCGAATTTTGGCGAATTACCAAAAACTAACCAAAAAGATTAAATTTGATTTTAACATATCAGTTCAAATGGCTAAAATAAATAAATATAGTTAACCGAAAATTGATTGAACGACTAACCAAAACTAACTAAAAATAACCAAAAGCACCAAAACCGGCTAAAACGAATCAGAACAGGTTAAAAATCCGGGACGCCACTGGACTTAATAATATGTAATATAATTAAAACTAAATTAACTCCTTGCTACAGTAAATACTACTGCCGAATTTTAACTAAATCGACCAAAAGAATATTAAAATTTTTACAAAAAAAAACTATTTGTTTTTAAAAGGTTTGACAACCTGTATGTTTATATAAACTTTTTGTCTTACAATCACTCAAAGAGTTGCCTCTTGAAGTTTGGCTACGTACTTAAATAAGACCCTGTATATTAATAGATTTCTCTATCTACAAGTGGAGGGGAATTCTTTAGGTCTTTATATCTGCACCTTTTTTTATTTATTTATTTTTTTAAAATATGATAATGTTTAATATTAATGTTAAAAATGCATTTCTTTAATTAAATATATTATAAACACTCGTGTTTGTAGTTTTACGTTTTTAAACTTTGCTTTTAAAAACTAGTTGAATTACAACACAAATCACATTTTTGCGTTTTAATTCATCATTTTCAATGTCCCCTCGGTTGCATCTTGGCGACGGACTGTGGATTTTAAGATTTTGGCAGTCCCATGCCTTTATATTTTCACTGTCTTTAGTATACAAAAACAAGCTGGGCAAGCATGAGCTACAGTAATATACACGAAGACTTTACTTGAAATAAAGATAACATTTATCTCTCTATGCCCAACAGTCTATTGCCACCTCTTATAAAAATGTTACCCGCAAAAGAATTTAAATTATTAGTCAAGAAGTACTTAATCAGAAAATGCTTTTATTTTATAGATTAATATTACGTCAATAATTTCGCAGAAATTCTTGAAAGAACTGGATGAGTATGAAAATTCTCTTATAAAAATGCAGTTAGTATAAAATTTAAATTACTTTAAGAATATTTATTTAAAATTGTATTTAAATTACTTTTAAATACTTGTTCTGTAAAGAGTAGGTATTCTAAGCAATGCTGACGAATGTAAAACTTTTTGTATTGTATGTAACATGAACAAACACTACCACTACTACCATTACGCGAAACTATTTTCTATATTGAAATTTTGATATAATTAGATCAATAATCAAATCATTACCTGGAGAACTGTACTTCTAGGATAAAGCAAATAAAACGACCGCTTTTCAATATCATGTTCGTTTTGACACAACACCGGAAAAATTTCACACAACACGATAAAAGCCGCAAAAGCGTAAATTACACGCATTTTGATCACAAAACACCAAAACTGGAAAATGATACCTTCGAATAAAAATGATTGGTAACCAGGAAAATTGGAACACAATTTTTAGGGATTTAATTTAGTGTAGCGCATTTGCGCGACCTAGACGGATTTTCACTTTTGGTACATGTATTTCAGTTGTTCGGGCTGGCGCTCATAGCAGCGGCAGATTGTTTAAAGATCGGCGGGGGGGAAATAGATGGGGGGAAATTGTGTTATAGGAATACCCAATAATTATTAAAACGTAGTTTTTTTAATAATTGCTCAAGACATCAACGTAAAGTTTGTCTGAGGGTTTACCTTGAAGCTATATATTGGGTAAATTTTGCATATTTAATATATATATTCTTTTAAGATTTATATTAAAGCAAATGACAATTTTGGAGGACATTTCTGTAAGGAAAATAGACCTGTTTAAGAGGAAATAAGCTGTCTTTAGAAGTTACAAATTTTATAAACTATGTGAGTCTTGGAATTTTGTTCGAAAAACATTAATTCCGCAACATTTGTTTTGAACACATTTGTTGGACAGTTAAAAAAACGATTTCTAATTTTACTTTTAAAGTGATTAAATAACTTGTTTTTACATTTTATTACCAGACCAAAAGCAAATCAGTAAACTAAATGAATCATCGCAATCATTGTCTGGAGTACTCTTAGTAGGATATTGAAGGATTATTTCACAGAAATGCTTGTATTCCTCTTTCACTTTTTCATATGTTCCCTTTGCTTTTTTAGGAACGGGTATGTCCTTCACACGTAGATCAAATATCTATTTGTGGCCTTCGCCTTAAACGCATTTAAAGGCGCCACTAACTTGCAGACTGCACAAGTCAGAAAATTCCCCAGGTGTAATTTGGAACTCATTTTGGCTAAGGTTTATGCAAATGAAGGCAATAAAACTAGAAGTTAAATCAACTCAAGAACCAAAATAAATCAAAATGAATTAATTATTGAGCCTTATTAATTCAAATTTACTATACTTACTAATTACTTCCATTTTGGAACACTACAACTAAAGATAATAACTAATGAAACAGATAGATAAGTGAACAGAAAGATCAGTTTATTACCATAAAATGGTTGGAAGGCTTGTTCTGTTACAGCCTCTGGAAAGGCAATATAATTTAACTTTTAGTCAGTCAAAAAAAATTGTCTGGTTTAAAGGAAACAACATTAGCCAATCGTGGTTAGGCAAAATAAATCGCTTGTTATGCAACAAGAACGGTTACTAATTAATAACTGTAGTAGCACAAACAAAGAACCATAAATAAAAATGTTAAAAAGTTAACAGAAAAAACTGACTGGTTAAATAGATAAAACAACGCTAACCAATCGTGATGCGCAAAATAAATCATTTGTTATGCAACAAGTATGGTTACTAACTCTAATCCGTATCGGAACAAGTGAAATAAATGAAAATATATGGTATAGAAATGGTTCCTAAACTACACAAAATATGTTCCGTTCACATTTCTTGAGTCCACTAGGACGCATTTTTAACTAAACATATTCTAGTTACAAAACGTTAAATCAAAACTGTGAAAATGGAAATAATACGTCTTAAAGCGTTACTAAAGCAGTGAATTATGATAATATAAAAAGAAAACTTTAAACTTGTATTAAGTTAAGCGACGTTAATAGAATTAATATAGTAATAGGTATTAAAGTAAAAAAAGAACAAAAGCAAACCAATAGTCTGAAACTCTGACCGGTTCTAAAAATGTATCTTATTTAATGTAAAACTATGCGTGCCCATCACTCAAATTTCAAAAAAAGTTCATATGTTGGCTATATCGGCGTCGAAAAAGAAGTGAAAAATCCCAGTGAAATGAGTCTAGGTATCAAATTAACAATACATCAAAAGTAATAACAGGTACTGCCTCAGCCTCAAATGTGAGTCCGGTAGAAGACCCCCATCTATGTATTTAAAAAAAAATCTATCGCAATATGGCACTGCCGATTAATAGGGCGCCTTTGAAAGAGTATGTTGTTCGATTTCCATTGGCGGAGAAGATGCAAGGATACGCGCAAACTCCACAATTAGTTAAACTCAGCCAATCCCTATGAGCTGCATGCCACATTTCACTCACAAATTCGATCCACGATTTCCGTACAACCTGTTACCACAAGCCATGACGTCATTCTATATTCAAGCCACTCAGATTTTGTGATATTTGCGTATTCAACTACGTCGCACTGTGACACCGGTAGACATGCTCGATACCGTACTCATAATATTTAACATTAGTGCACAGCGAGCCGTTTTAGAAAAAATATTCATAAATGACAGATCGATAACATCATGGTTCGGACCACACGCCCCTAGGTGGTCGAACGATAATGTCGCTAAAATTCGCTTTCCCGATCACGATAAGCGCAAAGCAAAAAGTCAAACCAAGGTCAATTAATTCGATTCCTGAAATGTCAGAGTTGCGGACAGAAATTAATTAAAATAAACGAACGCTACAATATAGAAAATAAGATGACATTTTATGATGGTAGATGTGTGCAGTTATCTTTCAAAATGAAGTGACAATTGCAAGATAAGATAAGAGTGATTATTCCAAAGTACATATAGTCAGTTTGTTTTCATGGTTATTTTCATTCTCCCTTACTCTTTAAAAGCCCTAATCAACCCTGTTACAAAGTTAAAAATTCGAGTCAATTAAGTAGGGAAAAGTTTGCCTTACCAAATGAACGTCGAAAAATATTCTCAAAAACCAAAATAAACCAAAGGTAGTGTGGACAGACAGTCTGGGCACATACTCAACAAAGCTCAGTTGTCCCAGGGAATCGGTTTAAAATACATTGGAATGAGGACCTACTGCACCCACATAATATACATAGTTTATAAAATTAATTGACTACGAGACCATACAAGGGCAAATCAAGCGAAGTTTACGTTATTGACAAGCTCCTGAAATCCACTTAATATTAAATATTTACTTTTGTTTAACGCAAGCACATGTATGACTCACTTATCCCTTTCCGGAAGGTATTGAAATAAAAAGATATTGGATGCTCAAATTATTACAACAAAATACACATGCAAATTATTGGATTTTAACCGGAATTAATTGAAGAAGTATTAATATACTATATACTGTGTCCAATATATTACGATAGTATTCTTATGTATGTCTTTCTATTGAAATTTAAGCAATATTTAACAGATGTCTATGAGAGTAAGTTAAACCTTTTACAGAATGGCACATGAAGTCTTTAAAAACTAGAAATAGGTGGTAGAAATCTTAATAGCAGAATAGTACTACAACATAGCTTTATTCACAATATCGAAACACATTTTTTGCACTCCAAAAATTGCGTTTCGGTACATTTTGCCGAAGGTTCCAAACCCCAACAAAGAAAAGAATAGTTGATATAATTTAGCTTTAATTAACAAACAAGGATATTACCATTTTCTGGCCGTTACACCTTTATAAGAGAAGACATACAAACTATAACAAAAACTATTTTTTCTCCGATTGACAGCAAATATTAATTTTGCAGACCCATATCAATCAGCAAAGTATTACTTTTTCTGTCCAGGCAGCAAAGTAAGTACTTTGCTGCCTAGGCAGCAAAGTGATTAGTCTCCATGGGAATAAAACGTCTGACATAAGTTGTCAAACTATAATTATTATGGACATATACATTTCCATAGCAACCAACCGTTCCAACAATTGCGATTTCTATCAAATTTTGTCTTAATTTATAACTACAGGAAAAATAAAAAGATTGTGGAAATTGTAATAATTTGCAAATATACAATATACATATATCATTATAAACAATCGGAGAAAAAATTATATGTTCAACTCGGCAGCAAAGTAGATTGACTGCCTTAGCTGAATTCCTAGCCTCGCTACGCTCGGCTATGAACTATCAGCCGCGGCAGTCAATCTACTACTTTGCTGCCTAGTAAAACAAATAACTATTTTCTTCAAACGTCAGTAAATCCATCATTACTCGACTGTGTGGGCGGCCGTGAAGTTTGGTTTTTCCTCCGCCGGAGCTTTACTTTTCACTTTTCCGCCGGCGGAGGTAAAAGTGTTGTCATAGCAACACAGATACAATACAAACAGACAACAAAATAAGCGTCAACAACTCAAGGTTTATTAAACTACAATTTGTATTTATCACTCAATTTGTGACTGCATTTCTAAAAATCACTAATTTAGGAACAAATTGGTTATTATTTAATCGAACTTACTTAATAACTGCTTATCAATGCGGAATTAAAACGCAATCGCAATCTTAAAAAAATAATTATTGTTGACAGTGTCCACTGACAGCTTTATGTTACATTACTATAGCAATAACCTGTGCCTATTCACCGACACCGGTCTAAGCCGCCTTGCGAACCCACTTATCTTTAATAATAATTAGATATTATTACTATTAAAAAGAGATGTTTTTGCATTAATTTGTTGACATTTGAAGAAAAAACAGCATATTTTATTTGGAGGAAAAGTTACTTTTCATGGCTTGCTCTCTATTACCAGCTTCACTCCGTTCGGCTGTTAAACACGAGCGCGCCATGAAAAGTATCACTTTTCCTCCATATAAAATAATATACTATTTGGCATCTGCTTTGAACGCATAATACTTAGCTGTCATTTAGATTTATCACTGCTGCTTTACTTTCAAAGGGTCCATAAGGCCATATGAAAACATGTATTGTTGGTCTGTGAAACTGTTGAAAAATTATGAATTTCCATAATTGATAAACTTCTAAAAGCATTTTAGCCTGCAACTAAATAGTTATTTATACTATAAGGGATGTAAGTGACATTTATTAGTCGAAGACGATTTTGTGCCCGAACGATAGCGAGGGCTGACAATATAGTTCGAGAGTATTAAATGTACTTACCCGTGGAGTATATAAGATTTTTTCTCCTCCCTGCAGAATTTATTCTTGGATTTTTATTAATAATTTAATTTTTAATTCGATACTTTTCGCATGAAATTATGAAGACAGCTCTGGCCAGTTTCTATAGCGTCATAAACATTCTTATTTTATCAATAACGTCAAGCTGACAATTTATTATTAAATATTGTGAAAAATTGAAATTATTGATTTGTATAAAAGCCAAATGGATATAGAAGAATCAGCAAATATCGCTTGTCTGTCGCTGCTGCCAGAAAAATTGAGGAAGAGGTATGAAGCAACGTATCAATACTTCAAGAAATGGTGCCAAACAAAGACTGCTACTGTAGTTTCAGAAACCGTGCTTTTGGCGTACTTTCACGAAAAATCTGCTGTATTAAAGTCTCCATCAAGCTTATGGTGTGAATAGTCCATGTTGAAGTCCACCCTTTTTATAGAGGAAAGAGGGCCGTAGCCAGAATGAATATTTAGGGTAGGCAGAATAAACTTTTGGACAGGCTCACACATCACACACATAGTATATTTTATTTAAGAAATATACATCATGGATAAACTATGTTAGTACTTATCAACGTTTGAATTTCTCATGTAGCATTAATGTATAATAAAATTAACAAGCAATAGATTAATTTACATAAATAAAAATTAGCATTAAGTAAGTACTACTTTCTTTAACAACTCGACATACCTATTTACTTTTTGTTGAATAAACTAAATAAAGAAAACAAAATAAAACACAAAACATAACATAAAAATATTTCGTATTAATATTCCTATTATAATAATGGTTCCCACATTTTAAGTTAGAAATTAAATTCCTTTCTTTGACATACCTTACAAATTAATAAATTAATACCCTATTGAAGAACAACAAAGCCGACTAATAATTAGAAAACGCAGGAACAGAGAATAGAGAGTAGTCGTTCTAAAATACAGTAAGGGATGTTGTGAGCCTGTGTTAAATTTTAAGATTTTAGTTTTCTATAAGCGTTTTTAGATTTAGTTTTTTGTTAAAACTATGCACCAAAACACATTATATTTCTAGCGAGTAAAAAATTGTGTGTTTTATTTAATAACAAGTAAAAATACTTATGGGCAAAATGTATCTACTGTATTTCATATTGTGAAACTAAGTATTGAATACTAGGTATCTGATATTCAAAGAGAAAGTACTAGTATCTACTCAATACTTGAAAAAGTATAAATTGCACACCGCTACTGGATAACAGTGCTGCCAGATCTAAACGCATAGGAAACGCTAGATTTAGGATTGAAAACGGTAGCAATCATAATATTCTTTTTGGCGCACGCCAAAACGTGCCCACAGTCCACACTGAAGCAAGATTTTATTTCAGTAAGTATATAATTATAAATTTGGCTGTTTAATATTTTACAAGAAAAATTAAAAATAAAACCAAAGCCTTGAACGTGACCTGAGCAACTGCTGTCGGTGTTTGTTATTGTTTTTTTTTGTGTACGTGTTGTGATCCCTATGGGTTCATTTATGCCCAACTCTAGGTTGCTGGCCCTGAAGATGGCTCAAACTAGTGAAGAAACGTTGGTCATTTAGTGACAATCATTTAATTAAACGGTCCAAAAAGCTGAAAAAACCTCTTTTTCTAAGAAAAATTAAGAAACCCTAAAATTTTTAAATAATTTTGATATTTTTAAAGGAAAAAACTAACACAATTTTCAAAATTAAGAGTATATTGTAAAATAAAAAAAATCAACACTTCAAATTATTGACGTTTTACAAGTTGTAATTTTCCCGAAGAGATGTTAATATTCTTATGGCAGATTTTGCAATAACCCTCAGTATCTGCTTTTTCAGGCGCTAGCCAGTTTTTACATTCTGAATCTTATTCCCATTCTGTTTTAAATTACTGTAGGTAAGATCTGATGGGTCATCAGCTAAATAAGATTCATCAGAACTAATAATTGAAACATACATTTCGATATTTAAAATGTTGATATTCCGTATCAATCAATCACCATGAGGTGAGTTCATGGTCATATACATTCAAAATATTCAAAAACTACAGACAAGATACGTCACACGACACAAATCGATGGATATAAGCCGTATTCGATTGAGACTGGTGATCAATTCAAAATGAACTGAAACTGAACTGATATTTCAGTTCAGTGAGCCAAGGTCAAATGAAATTATGAAAACAATCAAAAAAAAGCCGATTGACAATTGACATTTAAATGCCATTTTTTACCTGAACTACTGAACCGATCTAAGTGATCCCGGTCCATTTTCGGTTCACTTACAGGTGAGCTGGATCACGGGGGCAAAGTGATATTTTTACAATCGAACACGAATCAGTTCAATAAAGTTCAGTTAGAACGATCTGAATCGATCCAAAGTAGTGAATCGAATACGGCTAAATATGATATAAAAGGTAATTGTTTAAGGAAATACTACACCAACGCAAAAACTAACGGCAATCGCAGCTGGTCGCTTCTGGGAATTCCCGAAATACGAAATACGTCGTTTGCGACGTCTGCATAGAGATGAAGAACCGAATCGTATTCATAGTTTTATCGATTGTCCATTGATTATTTTTTTACTTTAGTATTTACATAGATCAACTCATATGATTACTTTGTTTTCGATTTTGCGGTAGAGCGGTAGCTACAATGTGAAAACAGTAGATCTATCGTAAAAACGGTAGATCTGGCAGCACTGCTGAATAATAAAATAACCAACTTGTCAAATCTACTCCCACAAGACAATACGTGGCGCGTAGCTGCTATTACTTTCGATTTTTTCCCTTATCCTCGGAATGATCTTGGGGAGGCAAATAATTTGCTAGGGCAGGCTGCGCCTGCCCTGGAGTACCCCTGGCTACGGCCCTGAAGGAAAACATAGATATTTCCAAGTATCCCAAACTTCGAGAATTTTTAAAAAGAAGAAATGACGGGTATAAACCTAAAAAATCCAATGTGTTTGAAAGGGAAAATGTGAATAAGTTCCTGTTTGAAGCCCCCCATGATATATGTAATGAGGAAGGTTGTAATGATAATGGGAATTGCTGGAGGGTGCCGTTCTAATGAACTCTGTGTAATGAAAATGTACAATGTTGAATTAAGGCATGAAGTTATAATTGTTACTATTCCTGACTCCAAAAATGGAATGGCACGTAAATTTACAGTGACTAAAAGTGACGATGAGAAGGTTTGTTATTTCAGAATAGTTCAAAATTACATTGATATAATATCTCACATGACGAATTTTAATCCTCGCTTCTTCATGCGATATCAAAATGAAAAGTGCTTAAATCAGCTTGTCGGGAAAAACACGATTTCTTCAATTCCAAGTAAAATTGCTAAATTTCTGAACTTTGAGAATTTTAAGCAGTATACTGGACACTCCCTTAGAAGAACGTCGGCCACTTTATTAGCAAATACTGGAGTTGATGTCTTAGCTCTCAAGCGACATGGGGTATGGAAATCTGCAACTACTGCGGAAAGTTATGTAGCCGAGAGCGTCAACAATAAAAAGGAAGTTGCAAATAAAATTTTGTACAATATAACGAAGCCAGAAGTATCCTGCAGTACTTCAAGAGTAACAGACAATTTAGTTAGAGATGGAGAATTTATGGAGTCAGAACATTCCATACAAATTGAGAAAAAACGAGAAAACATTTATCCAAATTTTGTAAATAATGTTCATAATTGTAATAATTGTACTATTATATTCATTTCACTTAATATTACTCCATTTTTATAAGTCATTGTTAGCTTAACGTTGTTGATGAAATAAAAAATTAAAGGTATCTCCTATGTTTGTAGTTTAAACTTAATGAATACAGGGTGGCAAAAATTATTACCACCCAAGGATGGTAAGTTGACTTACAACCCGTCGTCAGCGGCAATCGATACCTTTTTGGTAATTCTCACTTACGTCCTTCAAAGCAGTGTCAATATGGGCTGCTTACAATACAGGGAGGGAAAAAATAAATAATTAGATTGTCGTAAATAAAAATAACACTCCTTGAAAATATCTACGCTTTTAACACTTTTCTTTACCCTTTATTTTTTCCTTATATTTGTTTCATAATTAGAAAAACCACCTTGTAGGTTGCCTTATCGTATTTCACCATTTGATTGAGATTTTAATACCAGGCGCACCTCAAAATAATACAAAAGTTAACTAAGTAAAGGGAAATTAATCTCGGCGTTTTTGATCCCCACGTACCAAATTTCGTTCTTGCATACTTTTCGTTTATCATTATTTCATTATTCTTTTTGCTTCTTACCAGAACTAAAGTCAATAAGTCTTTTTCTCAAAAAGTAGAGCTGCGACGAAAAAAATAAGGTATTTTTGCAATCAACAAATCAGTTCATATTTTTGCAATCTAAAATCAGTTCGTACTTTTCCGGCACCAACAAAAATATCACTTTGTTGGACTGTATCATCAATTCGACTATTGTGTAAAAAGCATTTTACTGACCATTGTTCCATGCTATCAAAAGCCCTTTTGAAATCGACAAATGCTGCAAAAAGTGATATCTTATACTCGTCTGCTCATTCTATAAGTATATTTTTTGTTAATAAGTGGTCGCATATAAAGCCAACTTGGTTCTTTAGTTGAATTTTAATAATCTGCTGGTCAAAATTTTGTGAAAAGTTATGTAGCGGTAATTTTTTAAGAGGGTTCTGCCTCCTTTTTTGAGCAAAATTAAGTTGTTGATTCTTTCCAGCTATTAGGATTTGTTGATGTGTAAACATCTTGCGCGGCGATATGAAGATAAATCTCGGCAAATGGGATGGAAATCATATTTGTGGACGGAAAAGTGAAGGCCTGTGTGACCGATAAGACCAACTTAAAGTGTACTGGATCCACGCATTGAAATAAATAGCAAAATATATATACTGATCGCTCCTCGTATTAGTTTAGACCTCGGCCCGTTTAACAATCAAACTTTGTCAGAGAAAGATAGCAGGTTCGGGCAGATGACGTGGAAGAGACGAAGATAAAGGATAGGGTTGTGGACGGGCCGACTCCTCAATATATTATTATTAATATATTATATTCGCAGTGTATTTGGATCCATAGGTTGATGTTATTCCTGGTGGCATGAGAAATTCATGTCGAATTTGTACAGTGAATTAATCCACTCAGATTGAAGCTGCTAGTAAGTATTATTAAAGAATCCTAACTAATATTATAAATGCGAAAAATGCGAATAACTAATATTATAAATGCGAATGTGTTTGTTTGTTTGTTTCTTACGCTTTCACGCATAAACTACTCAACCGATTATCATGAGATTTTGTACAGATATTTTCAAGAGTATAATAAAGGACATGGGGCACTTTTAGCTTTTACCCGCGGCTCCACTCGCGTTGACTATTACGGTTAGTTTTAATCCTATTTTCCATGCATAAACTACTTAACCGATCATCTTTCAATTTTGAAAAGATATTTTCAAGAGTATAGTAGAGGACATAGAACACTCTTAGCTTTCACCCGCGGCTTTGCTCGCGTTGATTTTTATGGTTAGTTTTGATGTGTAAACATCTTACGCGGCGGTATGAGAGGAAGTCTAGGCAAATGGTACGGAAATGTGGAAGCGGATGGGACGGAAATATGCAAGCGGATCTAACGCCAGAATATAGAAACCAATTCCAAATAAGAGGTTGCCTATATGTAGGCGTCACGCGGCCTAAGGTGGCATTAGATTTTCATGTCGATGATGTTGATATAGGATATGTTTACACATCAGTGTCTCGAGATCATTAAGTACATTTATAGCAGTTTTCTCAGCACTCTTAAGCGCATGTGCCACTATCATAAAAAAAATTTGTACAGTATACCATCACTTCAGAGGGACTTGTTATTCTTTATTTCTTTAGGCGCTTTATTTATTTCTGATTTACTAATTTCCGGTTGTAATTCAGAGTTCACATTTTTTATTTTTGTATCAATCATCTTCTGATATTTTCGAGAGGAGGTGGCTTTGTTTGATATCACTCTGACTAGTACCTTTGCGTATTTTTTTAAAATTCGTTCTCATCACTTGTTTCTGCACAATGCTAGTCTTTTATTTTTATTTATTTCGAAATGTCCTAGTTTCAATCTTAGACATTTCATGTATATGTTTTTCTATAATTTCCTCAACTTTTACTTCTTGTACTTTTTAGTTATTTTCCTATTATCTTCTTTCTGATATTTTGTTAATATTCTTCTTCTAACATTGTTCTTTTTTTCCCATGGCTGTTTTTTGTCTTTTCCTGCGATATATTTTGCTGTTTTAAAGAATATTTCTGACAGCATGTCATTTATCTTGTGTATGATTTTGTTGTTAAGGTCTAGGTTTTCCTCAAGTTGTTCTTGTACCTTTCTTTTATATGTACATTTATTTTGATTTAATTTTTTGATATCTAGTTGTAATTTATTTAATTGTATTCTCCTTTTCATTTTAAATGTACATACTGCTAATACATAACTTTTTCCTTACCACCCTATGATCACTTCGTACTCTCATAAATTTATTAACCACCATTATGCCAGTTGCCTGTTAAAAAAGGTGTAATTATTTTAATTATTTAAATTTTTTGGAGCTTAGCCATGCCCATTTTCTCGGTAGTTTCTTATTATTGAATGAATTTATTGAGTTATAATTTTGCTTTATTTTTTTTGCTAAAAAGTGCGAATTATGTTTAATTTTATGTTTATCGTATATTAAAACATTTTGGCTTTTTCCCCCTAAGATAATTCGCCTATGATCTTCTACAATTCGCGCACCTCCACCACATGGGATGAGAAGCAATGTCCTTAAGTCATTACATTTACATGTAGTTTAAGAAAATGTGTACCAATTACCCTTTTTTTCTCTACAGTCTTATTAAAATTTTTAACATAGGACTTCTTCGGTCGTACTCTCAGAGTGTAAATTTCACAAGTGCTAATTAAGTAACTGTAACGAAAAAAAAACTAAAAAATTACCGAAAATACATGACGTTTCAAGGAACAAATCTGCCCCCGTTGTCAAAAACGAGATATCTATTATTGTTATATAATTATTTGTGATAGTAGTGATTATTGAAAGTATGAATTTTGTACACATAAAGTATGTATTTTAAATATAATAATGGTCCCCATGGTTAGTATTTTTTATTATCATTTTCTAATTTTTTTATCACAATAATTAAAGTGTTATCAACAGGTACGTTTGTGAATGGACTAACAACATCACAACATACTAACGTATCATTAGGATTGTTTGTGATGGTTTTGCTAAAAAGTGTTGTGAATTTATTATATATGAGTTTATATATTTACTTGTTTGTTTATTTATTTAAGCATTTCTATCTAACATCCATTTATAATACAATATATAAGCAGGTAACAATATTTACCTACGTGTATTAGTTAATAGTTATAATAAGTTGTGTAATACAAGCTCAAATTCAAATCGCAATTTAAAAAAAAAAGTTCTCTAAGTTGAGACCCCGAACATTAACAATAAACTAGACGGTTCATTCTAAACTCCACCCTCAACATTCCCCTCCTTGCCCCGCCGCGGAACATGGTGAAATGCTGGTTAACCGCTCAGGCCTCGTGCCACGTTTCACCCCTTCTAAAGTCTGGCGTCTCGCCTTTGTAAGCGCTACACCAAAAGTGCCCACTGAGAGTGGACCTTCTAGTCTCTTGTTAGTGTTCGGTGGTTGAGACTACAAGAGGAATATCGAGGTTGGTAGCAAAATGGTTGTACTGGGCATACATGTTATAATATACGAGTTATCTTAGCATTAAATTATTTGATGCTGACGGCAGGTAGAATAAGCCCTTGTATCTTGTACCAATATTGCGAACACGAAAAAATAAATCACTCCGCAAATTATTTAAATAAAACAACCCCACAATTTATTTAAATAAAATTAATAAAAAAACATAATTTCGCCTTTGAGCAAGCGACGGAAATCCAAACTTCAAAATTAGTACGGAAAATTAATCTATATAATTTTTCCATCATTAAAAATTATGCAGTCGCAATCACGTAAAAAATAAAAAAAAAGTATGTGCAAACTACAGAATCGCTCTTCCACCATATTGTCAATTGTCATATTTTTACAATTCAATTCTGCCTAAAAAAATAGCAAAAGGGTAAAATTTAATAGCGAAAAAGATGCTGCGTCAGAGTTTGCGCAGAGAAGAGGAAAGTGAACACTTGTTTACATTTAATGAACGCAACATGCTACAATCTGATCAAAAAAACAGATGAACAGGTTTACGAAACAGGTTCTTGGGAAAGAACCGAACTGTTCAAACTTGTTCAGCAATTTTACCTGTTTTTTAACTCCTCTAATCATTATCTTTTATCATTTAAAATGAATCTAATTATTTGGTAAAGTGTATATGTATGTTCCAGGCGCCATTTGTTGGGTATATTTTAAACCATTTTAAAATCTCTTATTTGGCAAGAATGTTTTTGTGATTTCGTGTGATTTGCTTTTGCAGTTTTCATACATAAGAATTTTAAGCCTATTGTGAGTGATCTTCTGCAACTAAATTTTTATCGATTTAATAAAAAAATTACCGATTTTACTGCCCGCATAATGGATAGAAAACCTTGGAAACAAAATAAACGTAGGCCAGAAAATTAATTTAACTAAGAAACATAGTTAAGATAAATATAATCTACAAATTATCAAGCAGACAACTGACAACGATGGGCTTCCAAAATTTTGCTTTAAATGTCTACGGCTGAAAACATTCTTCAAGGTCTTATGTTAATTACGGAATATTAATTTTACGTATTAATTCTGATGTTGTGAATGAAGCTCTGTATCTAAACTAACGAAAATAAAACCACATAATGAAAACAAACATATAAAGAAACGTCATCTATAAGATCCCATGTGAATGTAATATATTTGACATAATTGAAACATATAGAGTTATAGACCATTAACCAAACGTATAAAAGAACGCCGAGCGATGTTTTCCTTTTACTGGTGGATTTGTGATATCGATACTCTAGCTACCTTACTTCTCGCCACCTTACTTCCGGTGTTCCGAGTCGCTCGAAAGATTAATCCGTTTGGAGCGCCCACTTGACAAATGTGGTATATATTGTTTTTTGGGAGAATCGGCAGCCCTTCTCGTCTGGACACTCAAGGCGAGCAGGCAGTTTTTGAGTGTCTAAAATTACCTTTGTTATTTTTGACCTTCAGGTCTAAATATCGCCCGATTGTATCGTTGAATTAATTGGCAAATGACCTAGTATATTTATTTTCTGAAATTGTCCCTATAAGCGATGTGTGATGAATAGTGTGGTGACCCTTTTCTAAGGGTCCTTCTGTGGGAAAGACTTTCCACATTTTGGGGCTGAGCGTCCGCCAGCGGCATTTCTATGCCGGCCTCCCGAGTTCTCGGTGTCATTTAGCCGTGTCAAGGTAATACGACCACATGGTGAAGACGTAGCTTGCCAGAAAACGTCAGGGTCTGCAAATCTACTAGACACAAGTAGACTTTTTTCCTTTTTAATAACCCCTTATTATCACTATTATCGTTACTTATCTCTTTTATTAATGAATTTACTGTTAAACGACTGTAGGTCATTTGCCTCCTTTATCGTATATATTGTCGTTGTGTTTTATGTTGGTTAATAAATTTGCTGTTAAACAACTGTAGGTCGATTGCCTTCTTTATCGTATATATTATCGTTGTATCTCATTTTGATTAGTGAATTTACTGTTAAACGACTATAGGTCGTTTGCTTTCTTTATCATATATTGTAGCATTTAATTTTCCATGAAGATATTAGTAAGCAAGAGCAAGCAATATACGTTATGATAGTTGTTTTCATATATTATGCTTTGAATGTATCTAATTAACTCTCTGAAAAAATAATATTTAACGCTTAAATGTATTTGTTACATGTTTACTCTTATTTGTATTTATTTAGAACATAAATTATTTCATATCTTAAGCAAACATTAAGTTATTACGCCACGAAGTATCAGAAGGTCTGATACTTGAGCAATCGAGCACTCGAGCAATCGAACCCGAGTGACACTAATGTTCATTCTATATTGCACTGTGCATGAGAAAACAGCTTTCGCCGCTCGGTGTCAATGAGCTGACAATTGACATCGAAAAACGAAGTCAAGCGGTCAAGTGGCCTTTGTCTTCATGGTGGTCAAAGAGTCTAGTCGACCTGATTTTAAAGTTTTGAATTGAAGAACCATCATGGGTCCATTAGGCCAATAGATTTTCAAAATCTTGTGCCATTAAGCCTGAGAAGGGCTTGGCCTATTTTATTTTGGTCTAATCCTTGAGGATGCCTATTAATTTTTGGGGTTAATCCACCACCTAGTAAGGTTTTATTATGGGATGTTGATATTAGAGAATATTAGATAATTTTGATTTGGGAATAGCATAAAGATGCTATGATTTTCAATTGGGATTTACACAGTCTATAGGTAAATCTTAAACTTCCATGCTTCATGGATAGGGTGGAGTAGAAAAATCAGTTTGGTCCGGAATTTCACAAGATTAGAGAAGGGAACAGTAAGCCACAAGAACTTGAGACAAGGAAGCACTTATCCAGCTGACGGGAATAATTCAAGGCCAGTTCTTTCCTTTTATTATGTAAAAGATCAGCTGTCTACCTATTGTAAAATTTTATACTTTAATATTACCATTTCATATTAACCTTTTTACCTTTAATTGTTCGGCTCACTTGGTAGATATTATTCAACATCTAATGCCTTTTACATATATACCTACTTAATAACCCTGGAAACAAAGATTCATGAGTCTTTTCCCTCTAGGTACAATTTCTTTTAAATAAAACACCCAAGGGGTAAGCGTTACCAAGATAAGCTCCTTCATAACTTTATTTTTTAAAACTGTAGAAATGGATATTATCCTCATATTTTAATTATGTGTTATTCCCAACGAAGGGGGTAGATATTCTTATAAATAAAGAATACTTGTTTTGATTATGTTTGAACTGTTTACTGCTTGACTGTTTCCCCATTTCGTTCTTGAAAATACAATTAATATCTATTAAAGACAATCTAGGTTTTGTAATTTACTAGACTATATAACTTGCAGTATCTCTTCCAAATTACGTGGCGCTCAATTTAAGTACACAAAGGTCATATGCCAAGAACCCAGGCCTCTGCATTAAGAGCTAACCGTTCGCAATCTTTAGTGGCAAAATAACGCCACCACATTATATTATCGTTGTATTTCATTTTGATCAATAAATTAAGTGTTAAACGACTGTCTGTCGTTTGCTTTCTTTATCGTAAATATTTTAGACCACCGACCTGCCTGTCGGTGATCTCCTATCGTATATAATGTCTTACCGTTTTAGTTTATTGGGATATTGAAATTATGGTTGGATGGCTTTAGGTCATTTATTAGCTTTGTCGATTAACTAATATTGACTTTCCTTATTGTCGATATAGTATATTACCTTAATTAGTAAATATTTTGATATTACTTTCGTGATTATCTGCTTTACTTGTGTGTTACCCTTACCTACTTTAGCAATAAGTTTATACTGTAATTGGCTGTAGGCCTCATGGCAGTAAATTGTTTCGCATAACCGCTATTTGCAGCTGTAATTTTTCGCCTTAACACTGACATCGAACTGAGCTCAATTTGTGCTCCTCGTAGCCGACTTGGCTTATATATGTTTCCTGTATAGAGTAATTCATTGATTTAATAGATCTCTATTAACTTCTTGTTGATATATTGATGTTATCGCTGCCATGGGATCAATTTAGAATAGTTTGCTTAATAAATATTGCTTATTTTTGGTACTTTATGACTAACTGCGATTAGTCAGGATCTCTAGAATTCAAGGTTTAGTTAAAACTATTTAAAGACAGGAATTAAGCAATCTTGAGGATATAGGACCTAGGTTAAAATTTTGTGTTTAATTTGATTTAATAGTCTGATAATCTATACGAGTGCAACCCTTCTCATTAGTTTATGAGCGATACCATAAACCCAATTTAATTAACTGGCTTTAAAGTGTTTATGTAAGTTGTTCATATTTTGGAGTCTTGATGTTTATCTTAGTAAGCTATAATCTAGACAGTACCTAATTCATATATCTTCAGTTTTTTTCAACGCTCTTATATAGGGTATTTCTCTATATCTTACTACCATAATTTCAATGATCAATAATCACTGATAAATTTCTAGTAAACATTTTTAGTGGCGCTTTCACCTAACTGACAACACATAGACCCACACCTATAAATAAAATTAAAACCGATGAGTGAACCTCGCATATCGACCGCCTGTTGAGCAATTGACAAATCGTGTCACATAATTACGCTTAAGGCAGGTTACAATGTGTTTCTTCAGTTTCTGTTAATATTAATAGCACAATATACCGTACGTCAAAAACACAACAATTATTAATCTGATAACACCTCAACATAATAAAAACCTAAGAAATAAGACATTAATAGAATATTATTACTGTCATTTTGTTGAAGTCAAATTCAAAACTTTACAAAATGCGCTTCGTTTTAATGTTTTTCTCTTCTGAACGATTTAATTATATTTCTAATTATTTTCATTCTGGTTTTTATCAACGGGAGCAGATTTTTTTTTCCGCAATGTCAAATTTTTCAGTTGATTTAGCTCTTAGAATCATTTTACATTTTATTAGCACTTGTGCAATTTAGGACCAGGACCGAAGAGATCTAATATTCAAAATTTCAATAAGGCTGTGGTAGAGAAAAATTTGGCACCCAAATATGAATCCTCCATAACAATATAAAACTCATCTAAAATTTAAAGAATGTTTTGTATTTTAAAAATATTCAATTTCTTCTCTACGTCTGCTACACTAAAGTTCTATTGACTAAAGAAATTAGAGCCGCATGCCAGTGTTACAGTTATAGCATAGCAATGTTTGATTTGGTCAACAATTTTATTTGATATTTTCATTAGGATGAGCAGGTACCAATGAATCGTTAAACTAAAAACGTATAGTTAGCTTGCTACTACGTAATGATAGTATTAATAAAATATTAAACATAATTTAGCCGTTTATTGGAAACAATCGTCCAGTAATCTCCAGAGTTTCAAATACGACGGCTATAATACAGAGAAAATAGTGAAAAAAACGTGTAAAATATGTCTCATTTTCTTAATGGAAAAACTGTTACCAGTGTAACTAAACCTTTTGCTCCAAATTTTCCATAATTTTTTTTTATATATGAAGTTGTATTGTTTGAGAAATTAAATTTATTTACAACCATGCATGTAATGTTGACATTACTAACCTTATTGAAAGTTTGAAAATGTCACATTACCTACGTCTACTTCCCTCTTTCTTTTACCTCTTCCATTTCCCTCACACATTTTTCCCACTCATTCAATAAAGCAAAATATTTATGTAATATGTAATATTTTTATTGGACAATTCTTATATAAGAAATACGAAAGATCAATAAGACAGTTAACAACAATAATTAATTATTTTATCACATATTATTTGTTAAAACTAATGGTCAATTTTGACTTATTGTAGGCTTTAATCAAAAATTTTAAGATGTCGGTCGCCCTGATGATTTGAAATTTTACTGCTAGAGAATGTTATATCTTGTTCACTGTTAGGTCCCGTAATGTTAACAACAGGAGGTGGAAAGCTTGATTTGTTACAGGAAGACGATGGCAAAGTCTTTGAATATATCATATTTGCGGTTTTAGTTTGGTTATCTATAGATGCATCCACATAACTTTCAACAACTGTACTAGACCTCTATACTCCTAAGTGCTTCAGCTGCAAAATATCTGCTCCGCTATTAACCAGCAACGTAGCTGCCGTTCTTCTGCCTTAGAAAGTTTTAAAAATCAAGCATTTTTTTAGGAAATTTAGACATAGAATTATACCCAAAAGATTGATTGTGAGCTTTTTCTGAACGATATTAATCAAAAAGTCTATCATTTTGAATTTCATTTCGTACCTGGATAAATTATTTCACACTTTTTATCCAATTTATGTCAGTTATCAATTATTATCGTGAATGATCTACTTTTATAAGGTTTTGTATCCGGAATTTCAATGGAAATTTCCTTCTCTAAAATAAAAATGTGGGTAGTTTTTGTTTTTAATAAATCGTCAGTGCGGCATGCTCCAGAAACACCTGTTATAAGCGTAATCTTGATAGGAAGGAACTCTTGGAGTGCTTTGTTTAGAAAATCCTCTATAATTTGTCTGGTAGAGAGAGTAGATTTCTTTAGCCCAAAGCCTTTATTCTGGCAGTTCAAAAATTCAAGGAGCTTGTTATATTTTGATATATCAATCTCTTCTCTTAA
Organism: Pissodes strobi; assembly: GCA_016904865.1. Taxonomy (NCBI): domain Eukaryota; kingdom Metazoa; phylum Arthropoda; class Insecta; order Coleoptera; family Curculionidae; genus Pissodes; species Pissodes strobi. The sequence goes on from MU183726.1 coordinate 98,338, forward strand.
ATCTAGCATGGCGATGATAATTCGATATAATCGAAAGAATATTCAATAAATGGTTTGTCATCTCACCTAATGTCCAATAATGGTGACGAATCGCTCAATAAGGACCAAGTACAGTCAAAAAAATTGTGAAAGTCATACTGATGCATCCCAATTCTGAAAAATAAAGTTTTTGAAATCGAGGACGTTTTTGACGATGACCTTCCAAGTGAAATTTTGGAGACTGTCCAGAATCTGTATTTTTTACCTGAAAAATCGAAAGACAAGAATACAAGGTATTTAACAAGCGGTGTGATGGAAAAGAGTGAAGAGCTTAAAAGAGAAAGTTTTACTGGTGTATTTTGCCAAGCTTTCCAAGATTATCAAGCTAAATACACTTTAGTCAAAATATTGGATGCTGAAAAGTAAACTTAAAATTGAAAAAGATTTGGATATCAGCAGGGATTCAAGTCAAGGTTGGCAACGTTGCAGCAAGTGTGTGTTTACCTCGTGATTGAAATAGGCTATTTTTGGTGAATTTTTCAACAGTTAATTAGTGAAAAGTATCTGCAATTGATTGTTAAAGCCTGGTGACCCTGGTGAGTGTGAAGTTTGTTGTTAAGAACTGTTTTTTTGATCACAAAAAAAGGTGCAAAACAATCAGCTGTTCTGATTATAAACAACACAAAGTCGGCAGTGTTGCCACTTGTTATTGTTACTTTATCCTTGGAGTGTTTCACACTTATATATTGTGCCTTTACAATGGGAGGAAATGCAGACTGCTACAAATGCAACAAACAATGTGTCTTTAAAGAAAGCAAAACTGAACTTTTTGGCTATCCTTGCGATATTTGTAAAAGGATAATTTGCAAAGCATGTGGGAGTATATCTGCGTCCGAAATTCGAGTTATACTAATGGCTACTAGAGTTATGCCATTTGTGTGTACAACATGTAGAGAAAATATGTTTAATATTCCCAATATTGTAAAAAGACTTAGTGAACTTGTAGTCTAGAACTTAAACTCAGAGACAATTGGTAAAATCCTAGAACAAAAAATTGTTAAGATGGAGCAGATAAATCTAAATACTTGTATGCCGCCTACTTCAGTAGCGGGTTAAAGTTCTGATGCTGGTGAAAATAAAAAAGGACAGGAGGATTTGATATATGAGATGATGGAAAGAAAAAAATAGAGAAAATAATATTATAATTTTTAATGTAAATGAGTCGAAGGCTAAAACACAAGCTGAACGAAATCTTGAGGATAGAAATACAGTAGAAGCAGTACTAGAAAATTTTAACATAAAAAAGATAGTTTGAAGAACTATCGACTTGGAAGATATTTGCAGGATAAAACTCGACCTGTTAAAGTTATTTGGGAATCGGAGGTGGATGCAAGGACTGTATTAAAAAACCGTGATAATATAAATATTCCTGGTGTTAGGGTTAATAGCGACCAAACAAATATGCAAAGGTCATATTATAAGAGTGTTAGGGCAGAGCTGCAGAGGCTTGTGGAGAATGGGCAAAATAATAAAATGATCAAATATATTAATAATAAACCGACTATTGTAGATAAAATGAATACTCAAAAAAACATCCAGTAACACCGAGGGGCGGCTCACTGGCCAAAATTTGTACATCGATTTCGGAAATCGCAGGGATTTCGAGAATTTTTAAGGGATTTCTGGATTTCGAAAGGATTTCCGATATGATTTCGATATTTCGAATGGATTTCCGATGGATTTCGCGATTTCTAAATGATTTCGAAAGGATTTCGCGGGATTTCGAAAGAAAATTTACAGCTATTTCGGGAGTGAGTCGCTTAGCGTAAAAGCAAAGAGACAAAAAAAGTACACAATAAAATGCACTTTCAAGTTGGCCTTCTGATTTATTTTGCCAAAAAATCGCATTAATTCGGTTTTTGTTTCTTTTGGCCCCTGAAAATAAAAAAACAGACATATTTAAAACTTAGTTATTCTTGGGTTATGATTTATAGGGAGGTTTATAGACATATTTAAAACTTATTTATTGTTTTTTTTTAATCTTTAATTTTTTTTTGCAATTTCAAGTTTTTAAAATCTTTTTATCTCAAACCATATCAAATAAATAGGTCCATAAAAAATATATCATTCGGTCATCATCTTTAGGCCAATTATTGTATTGATTTAAGTTAAGCGTTAAAAACTTTACAACACAAGTTGTCTCATTTATCTCGAGCACTCGTCCAATGTACCATGTGTCATAGATAACTGCATAGTAGTGTTCCATTTTACTTTTAACTTTATTTTCCTTTTGAAGCATCAAAATGACTTTCTGTAGCATCTGAGAAGCTTTCTTCTTCAAATTCACTTTCAACCGGAATTTCAGTTTCTGTATCTGTTTCACTCTCGGAATTATCTTTTGGAAAAACTTCTTTTCTCTTTTTCTTGAACACGGAACACAAAGGCTTTTCAGGTTTTCCCCCCATAGTTTTACATCTTAATAATCGGTCATTTGATAGGCGGCCTTTTTTCGTTAATAACCACGTTAAGGTACTTTTTTACAATAACTTCGTTATCTTTAACATTTAATTTTAAAAGAGATGAATCAGTTGTAACAGTCTCTGATTTGTATTTTTTACTATAATCTTTAATGTTAATGTCCTTAAATATTTTTATGTCGCTTTCTATTTCCTGCTCGTCTTGAGAATTTAAAAACTGTGTTCGGACATTATATCTGGATCAATACTAGGTTCTTCAATTTAAAATTGTAATATCTCGGGAATGGAGATGGATTGTATGGCATTTTTACTAAATTCTCCAGAAACATGTATCTCTAGCTTTTTGGCATCAGCAATTGCATTTATTTGTGCGTCATCTATAGTACTTCTTAAAATATCCCTGCCATTTCGTGAAATTCTGTTTTATTGGTCCCTAGCTTTTTGTTTTCTTCTCTAGGAAATATAAATTTGGAAATATAGTATGTCGTTTATGGATCAAATCCAGTAGGTCAAAATTTACCATGGTTGCAAAAGATGCTTGCCATGGAACGAGTTCATCAAAAATAGGTTTCACAAGGTTGGCTACTACATAGCCAAGGTATAAATAGTTCTGGACAGTCTCTATATTTTTCAATTAATACCAACAATGAATCTGTATTTAATTCGATGCAAACATATGTTTGTATTGTTATCTAGCTTTTGGAAAGTGGAAGAATATCGTGATTTTTAACCCATGCTCTCCATAGCCTAAGAAACAGCACAGAATACCAAATTTTATAAACTCTTTCAATAACACTTAAGCTTTTATCCAGTAATGAGTCCAAAATATATCTAACTATTTTAAGTAACTGTGCCGAGAACTGTGCACTCCATTGTGTTACTTCGACATCACCTACACGCTTTATTGTAGGTATATATAAAAGATCTACAAACTAATTTTCTTTTGAAATCCTCATCCTTAAAAACCTTAAAAACAACATGCAATAAAATACGGTAAGTTAAACCCTATCCTCTATACAGGGTGCTACAAATTCGTTTCTTTGTATGGGTATCTAGAGATACGAGGTCGGTTAAATTGGGGCAAAGTTGCGCAATTTAAGGATGATTGACATGAGGCCGTCGAGAAACTTAGAAAATTCCGTCTACTTCCGGAGATATCCGTAAAAAAAACAGAAATCATCTATTTTATTTTTATTTTTTTCTGCCTTTATTTGAAGACAAGGTATTTATTGCCACTAGTTCTCCTCTACAAGCTGGCGGTATCAAATTTTAAATCCGACGTTTCGCTTTTGGACCCCATTCATCAACTTAATTTTTTTAAATACGGACCTGGAATTTTTATCTAATTTTTAAAAAGCCTTTGGTCTTCTAAAAACCAACGATGTATTGCAGTTATCAATAAAACAACAAATCTAGATTTTTTCCATAAAAGATAATGTGTTAGACAGAGATGGTGCGATCTTTTCTGACCCGATTTCACTTATGACAATATTTGTTACCACTATCAGACAAGTGTGATACATCGTTGGTTTTGGGAGACCAAAGGCTTTTTAAAAAATAGATAAAAAATCCAGGTCCGTATTTAAAAAAATTAAGTTGATGAAGGGGGCCCGAAAGCGAAACGTCAGATTTAAAATTTGATACCGCCAGCTTGTAGAGGAGAAAAAGTGGCAATAATAATGTGATATTTATTTTACTTTATCTCTTCAAACAAAGGCAGGAAAAAATAAAAATAAAATAGATGATTTTCGGTTTTTACGGATATCTCCGGAAGTAGACGGAATTTTCTAAATTTCTCTACGGCATGTCAATCATCCTTAAATTGCGCAACTTTGCCCCAATTTAACCGACCTCGTATCTCTTACGGCTTTCGAGATACCCATACAAAGAAACGAATTTGTAGCACCCTGTATACCTTACCCCTCCAAAAAAAAAATAAACAGCATTGATGTTAATTTTACCAAAAATAAACCAAAACGCTAAGAAAAAACTCAGTGAAATGAATTATTATATCAATAAAAAATGTAAATTTTAATGTGTAAGACTTTTTCACACCTTATGTGATGTGATATGAATTATTAAATCATGCAGGGGCAATATAATAGGTTGGCTTAAGTAAGACACTTTATATTACTTATTCACACTTACTTACCTGTTACCTGGCTATATCATCACCACCAAAGAATATATACATATATTGAAAATAAATTTTCAATTTTTGCAGTCACTCAAACTATCGCCGATCTTGGAAAATTGGTAGATATGGGATGCTCATCACGAATCTGCAATCAATTCGATCGGGCAACGTTTCGTTTTCAAGGTATTCATTTTCAGAGTTCAAAACAATATTTTCACGATTAATTTGACATTCTGGTAGATTTTGGAACTCTCATCACAAATATGAAGTCAATTCGATTGGGCGACGTTTCGTTCTCGAGATATTCATCCTCAAAGTTCAAAACCGTTTTGTCACGGTTTTCCCCGAGGTTTTCCCTTTTTTTAACCAACACATTTGAATCACTTTATACTTTTAAATGATTGATAAAGTGCTTAAAGTGTGTTGGGTTTTAATTAAGACAAGGGAAAATTAGGAAAAAAACGGTTTTCAAATTTGAGGATGAATATCTCGAGAATGAAACGTTACCCGATCGAACTGACTCCAGATTCGTGATGAGCATCCCAAAATCTACCAAGATGCCCAATTTCTACAAGATCGGCGATAATTTCAGTAGTTGGAAAATTTAAAATCTATTTTTCCGGAAAAAGCGACAAGGAAACATTAGATTCATGTTCTACGACCCAAAAATAGCGGGTATGCAAAAAATATCCGAAAAAACTGCTAACCCGCTAATACCAATACTTATAACAACAAAAAATTAAGAAATCATTTTTATATTATCAGAAGACAAAAAGCAAAAAATGTTGATCAAGAATTTCGACGCGATACCACTATGGATTTCGAGAAATCCATTTGGATTTCGAAGAGGATTTCGGGATTTCGAAAGGATTTCGGATGTGATTTCGAGATTTCCAAAGGATTTCGGATAGGATTTCGGGATTTCGTATCGATTTCCGATGCATTTCGCGATTTCGGAAGGATTTCGAAATGATTTCGAAAGGATTTCGCGGGATTTCGGAAGAAAATATACAGCGATTTCGGGAGTGAGCCGCCCCTCGAGTAACACCTACTATACTTTTTAACTCTGATATAATATACCTCAATGCTCAGAGTATCTTAAAGAATATAGACCAAATAAGTCTATTGTTTCTTATAATCCAAAAATTATCCTGCTAAGTGAAACACGAACCACCACAAGTATTGAGGAAAGTGAACTTTTTATGGAGAATTATACATGTATTAGATGTGACTCAAATAGTAGACATACTGGTGGCATTTTAATATAATATTAATAACAAATACAAATTTTCACACATTAAAAAATTTTCAGCTTAAGGATAGTTTTTATTGTAAATTTATTAGGTTACAGTTGGTGTCTGATTCTTGGGTTGCTGGGTGCCTATACCGTTCTCCATCAGCCTCTGTTGCACAGTTTTATTTGGAATTTGAAGATATATGTGATAGCATATTTTCCAAACATAACAAGTGTGTGCTAGTTGGAGACTTTAATGTTAATTTTTTAGGTGATAGCTTTTATAGCAACAAAATTAAAAACTTAATTACATCTTATGGAGTAAGCCAATTGGTAACAGAACCAACCCGGGTAACTAATGTAAGTGAAACATTGGTGGATTATGTGCTTACAAATCAAAATTGTATAGCGGTTAAAGTGCATAGTACTCCCAAGATTACGGACCATTCTGTCATTAGTGTTGGATTATGCAATAAGTGTTGTGTGGACAGTAGAGTTAGATAGTATAGGAATATGAATGAAAATAATTTAAATGCCATTGGGTTCGACTTAATGTCATGCGATTCTGTTGATGTTGATTTTATATATGGGGAATTACTTAAGAATTGTGATAGGGTGATTAATGGTATTGCTCCTGTGGAGACTTGCAAGTATAAATCTAATTTGCCTTGGTTTGATAATGAAATTTTTGATAAAATTAAAGATCGGGACAGGACATACAAAGCTTTTATAAATACAAAGAATGATGGTGAAATAAGGAAATAAGATAACAGAAGTGGCAAAATTTTAAGTCTCTCAGGAACAATGTGGTTAATCTTCTTATGGTGAAGAAGGAAAGGTATTACTTTGAGAAAATAGATATGTTCAAAGGAAACCCTAGGGAAATGGGGAAGACTTTGAAGAGTGTGGTTAGCATGCTCCAAATTCTATAATTTTTTATTTTGAAAATTGTTGTAGCTTCTTTAGAAATTGCTGAAAATTTTAATTCCTATTTTGTGAATAGTATAGTGAAGATCCATGAAAGCATGCAAAATGGGCCTAGTTGGACTAATCTGAATGCCAACTTATGCCTTGGAATTTCTAACTTTAAACTGTTGACCATGTCTGAAGCTCAAAGAATAATTAGTAAACTTGATAATAAATGTTCTGCGCATGAAATATTAAATGCTAAGATTTTGAAGTCTATATTTGGTACTATTGGACATGTTATGTTGGATCTCCTAAACTCATCTTTAAGAACTGGTAAAATACCAGATAAACTAAAATGTAGCACAATTGTTCCTGTGCAGAAGGTCGTCAATACTATAAATGCAAATGAGTCTCATCCAATAAATACATTACCCCCTATCGAAAAAGTTATTGAAATGGCAGTATATGATCAAATTTTAAAGCATATCTCAGAAAATTAAATTTTAATAAATAACCAATCTGGGTTCCGTCGTGGAGACTCATGCGAATCTGCTCTTCAATTAACACTTTGTAAAATTAAAACTGATCTTGATGATAGCAAATATGTGGTGGGAGTTTTCTTGGACCTAAAAAGGGCGTTTGAAACTTTAGATAGAAGTATTTTGCTGTCTAAACTTAGAAATTATGGTATTGTAGGTAATGTTTTTAAATGGTTTGCGGATTATCTGTGTAACAGAAGGCAGGAAGTCAGATTTAATGGAAGGGTTTCTGGGGAAATAGGCAATAACATGGGAGTACCACGGGGAAGTGTATTGGGGCCTCTGCTTTTTATTTTGTATATCAATGATATAGATATGCTTGTGGATTGTGAATTCATTAACCTTTTTGCTGATGACACCTTTTTGACATGTAATGATAGTGCTCTCAATAAAGCATTAGAAAAATGGTAGGGTATTGTCACAACTAGAGATTTACTTTAAAATAAATAAACTTAAACTGAATGTATCAAAAACAAAGGCTATGGTGTTTACAACTAAAATTAAATATCGAAAGGTTGTAGAGCTAAGTCCCCAACTAAGTATCAACAATGAAACTATTGAATTTGTAACATGTATAAAATATTTGGGACAACAACTTGATAACTTGCTTAATTTTCAGAATCATTGTGATTATATTGAGAAGAAAATTTCAAAAAAAATATATTTTTCTTTAGTAGAATATCAATTAGTCTATCCTATAAGTCTAAATTAATGGTTTATAATACTATTGTTCAGCCACATTTTGATTATTGCTCCTCAGTATTGTTCTTATTTAATTTAAATCAGACAAATAGGCTTCAAAAGCTGCAGAATCGGGGCATGAGGATTATTTTACGAGCACATAGACTTACACCAATATCATTAATGCTTAATTCTTTAAATTGGCTTTCTGTTGAGAATAGACTTTATACATTTACCATGACATTGATTTATAAAATTTTGAATAATTTGGCACCATCCTACTTTACTCAATATGTTAGTTTTAATAGAAATATACATGGTTATCCTACACGTAATAATGACAATATTTTTATATCAAGGACTAACTTTAAGAGCACCATGAATTCACTGTTTTTTAGGGGATTTAATGAATTTAACAACCTGCCACCTGAAATAAAGAGGCAACCCTCACTTCGACTTTTTAAAAGGATGCTAAAGGTTCATGCGCATGGGAGAAATTAGTTATATGAAATGTGGTAATTGCGCAATAATCATTTATTTAATTGTATTAAAATAAGATTTTTTTTTTCTTCTTGTCATTGTTGGCTTAGTCTAATATAAATTAGTGGGATAAATCAAGTGTTAGATATAGTAAGCAAAGAATTTTGTTAATTAAGCCTTTGTTTTGTGTGTATATTAGGTGTATACCTATTTAATAAAGATATAGGTATTTCATTTCATTAATAGCATTTTCTACGAAGAACAAACTTGGATTTCAACCAAAAAAAGCTAAAATCTTTAACAATGAAGAAATTACTAAGTTTTTACTAGAAGCACCTGACGAAATTTATTTAATGATTAAAGTGAGAGCAATAATTGGGTGAGCAAAAGCATACCGTGGAGAAGAGCTTTGTAGTTTAACCATAGATGATGTTATGGATAAAGACGATTCCGTAATGGTAAATATCTCTCAATCTAAAAACCATACGTCTCGATGTTTTACAATTTCAAAAGAGGTTCGAAATGGCACTTATTTGAAACTATACACAAGATATACTAATTTAAGGAAAACTCACACTAAGCATAACAGATTTTTTATGAAATACAAAAAAAGGCGTTTGCTGAGTACGGTGTACGGACATAAATACCTTTGGCAAGATGCCAAGTGATATCGTTGGGCATCTCTGTCTTCCGGATCCTCAGTTATACACCGGCCATAGCTTCGGCGAATCATCGGCAAAAATGCGGGCAGATTCCAGGGAAGGCATTACCCTCAGAGTAACAATTCTTACTCTGAGGCATTACCACATCAAAATACTGGGAGGCTGGAAATCAATGTCAGTCGCCGTGGGTTATATTATGGAGTCGGCAGAAGAACAAACCAAAATGTCAAACAAAACCTCCGAATCTCAGATAACACATTCAAAAAGAAGTACAGGGTGGCCAACTAAGAATGCGAGGTACTGTGTTCTGGGAAAATATCCATCGTAGAGACTTGCGGCAAAAAATGTAATCACTAAAACGGTCAAGAGAAAAACCTGGAAAATATTTTCAAGTTTCTAAAATGACCACTAGGGGGCGTAACTGCAATCTTGAATCTAAAAAAGTGATGTTTACGTGAATTCCGCTATATTAACCTAATAAAAAAATTCCACATATTTAAAGTTGAGGATAATGTAAAACTTTTTTGTTTAATGCTTTTTGCTGTATCTCTAAAAATAAAGTGGTGGGGAGTATTCAAAGTTTTTTTTAAATAACACCCTGTATCTGCGAAACGGCGAAGCCGATTTTAACAAACTTGGGTTAGTTCAAAGGAGCTATTCTTGGGCTACAAATGTAGTATTATTTAAAGTTTCGTTAGTTTCACATGTCGCCGCTAGAGGGCTATTCTCGACATTTCGACAGAAATGGTTAATTTTCTCAAAAAAATTAAATACATTGATATGATTTTTTTCCCATGAAAAAGTAGCTAAATAATGGCTAGACAAGCTCGCGAAAACCGCATCTCGATATCTTGTTCCTAACCCAAAATATAGGCAAAAAAATTTATTACTTACGAAAATCCCTTATTTTTTTTTACTATATTTATCTCGAATTTTCTCTTTTATAAAAGTTGTGGCCCTGAAAAAGACCGATTTAAAAAAGGAAGGTTCTAAGTGCCCCCGCAAATGCTCGAAATGCTGACCATCACGCTCTATGCATTGCTGAAGCCTCTCATGGGTAGACAAGACTGCAGTTTCAATTTCGGCTCTCGGTATGGTTCGTATTGCAGTACGAATCCGGTTTTTCAAATCTTCTTTGGTCGTTGAGTCTGGAACACGATGTCCTTTAACCGCCCCCATAAATAAAAATCCAGACAAGTTAAGTCTGGTGATCGCGGACGCCATGGAAACAAACTTCCTCTTCCACTCCACCGCTGTTGAAATACTGCATCGATATGCTCTCGCACATTAATAGCAAAATGTGCTGGGCAACCATCCAACTGCAAAAACAAGTTTTGCCTCGTTTCCAGAGGCACATCTTTCAACAACAACAATTGATTGGCCAAAAATTCAAGAAAGACATTGCCATTTAGGGGCTGCTCGAAAAAATATGGCCCAATAATTTTGCCTTCCAGTACGCCACACCACACATTTAAGCTCCAACGTCCTTGGTGCTGAACTTCACGCATCCAATGCGGATTTTCTGCAGACCAATAGCGCATATTGTGCAGATTGACTCTCCCATCACTATTAAAAGTGGCTTCATCGGTCCAAAGAATATGAAATAAAAATTCTCTATTTTCGCGTATCATACCTAACATCCAATGGCAATAGTCCAACCTGCGATCAAAATCTTCCTCATTCAAAGCCTGATGTAGAACTACATGATATGGATGCATTCTAAAAGTAATTAAAAAAAAGTTTCAACAAATACCTATATTGTGATAGCCATTAGAACTTACCTATGGTCCTTCAAGATATTTTGAACCGTTGTTCGTGCTATGTTCAACTCAAGCGATAACGCTCTTGTGCTAACATAAGGATTTCCTTCAATATACCCCAGAACGTAGTTGATATTTTCTTGTGTTCTTCCAATTTTTTGCCGTTGAAACGCAGGCCGAAAACTACCATTGGCTCGTAAGCTCTCCACTAATCGGGGAAAAACTCTCACATCGCAAGGACGTCGATTTGGATATCGGGCCGCGTAAACTCTTTTAGCTACTGCGGCATTTTGAAGACATTCAAAATAAACCGCAAGCATATCAACAGCTTCATCATTCGTGAAACGCATTTTGTAAACACAAAAATTGCTCAAAATAAAGCGAAACTATTGACAACTATTGACAATTTGAGGAAGAATTATTTATATTTTCATTTGTTTTCTTTCCATGGCCTGCTTCTATTAATTGTATACCCATGAGAGGCTTCAGCAATGCATAGAGCGTGATGGTCAGCATTTCGAGCATTTGCGGGGGCACTAAGAACCTTCCTTTTTTAAATCGGTCCTTTTCAGGGCCACAACTTTTATAAAAGAGAAAATTCGAGATAAATATAGTAAAAAAAAAATTAAGGGATTTTCGTAAGTAATAAATTTTTTTGCCTATATTTTGGGTTAGGAACAAGATATCGAGATGCGGTTTAGCCATTATTTGGCTACGAGCTTGTTTAGCCATTATTTGGCTACTTTTTCATGGGAAAAAAATCATATCAATGCATTTAATTATTTTGACAAAATTAACCATTTCTGTCGAAATGTCGAAAATAGCCCTCTAGCGGCGACATGTGAAACTAACGAAACTTTAAATAATACAACATTTGTAGCCCAAGAATAGCTCCTTTGAACTAACCCGAGTTTGTTAAAATCGGCTTAGCCGTTTCGCAGATACAGGGTGTTATTTAAAAAAAATTTGAATACCCCCCACCACTTTATTTTTAGAGATACAGCAAAAAGCATTAAACAAAAACGTTTTACATTATCCTCAACTTCAAATATGTGGAATTTTTTTATTAGGTTAATATAGCGGGATTCACAGAAACATCACTTTTTTAGATTCAGGATTGCAGTTACGCCCCCTAGTGGTCATTTTAGAAACTTGAAAATATTTTCCAGGTTTTTCTCTTGACCGTTTTAGTAATTACCTTTTTTGCCGGAAGTCTCTACGATGGATAGTTTCCCAGATACAGTACCTCGCATTCTTAGTTGGCCACCCTGTACAATTGAATCTCGAAAATGCAGAGGACAGCGGCAATATTTAGTCCATCGTTACTATACCCAAGATTTTGTCATCGGCCATAAACATGCAGAATGTCAGCAACAGCTCTTTTATAATTAGCATCAACACTAATAACATTTTTAAAATTCGATATATTGTGTTATTTAATGTGTAATATGATATTTATATAAAATTTAGTGTGTGTAATGTTTTTCAATTTTTTATACGCTAGTAGGAAAATATTGGTGTGGAGTTCGTGAGTGTACCACTCCTGCCACCATAATAAGATAATAAAAAAAAATAATGTGAACGATACCACGCTAGATCGGTCCGAAGGTCGTCGAAAGTTGGAAATGAAGTGCCTTACTCAGGCGGCAAGCCCAGCAATAAAGGTGAAAGTCACCTACTCGAGAGTGAGAGTCCTTCGTCCGAAAGGTGAAAGTGAGCCCGAAGGTGAAACCTTGTAGTGAAACCTGTAGTGGGACACGGTAGTGAAACCGGGCCATGAAAACCCTGTAATAACCCAATACTAATTAGACTAGGCCCCTTACTTCAATGAAGAAATTATAGCTCCCCTTGCATTATATATTTTTTATTAAACAAATCACCCAAAAATTATCAATGAATTGAATGAATAACCATCAGCAAATAAAAATATAAGAAATGCAAAAGGGGTAAATAAATTGAATATAAAAGCAATAGGTTTGAACCACCCCTAAATAATATAAACTTCCCCATATACTCAGAACTGAAGTTACATAAAGTTCAGATTTAATAAGAGGAAAAAGGTAAAATATCCCATGGAATGCAATGCAACTGGTGGTCGATGTAAAAAAATTAACACAGATAAAATAAATTAAATCATTAAATTAATCACAAAACCTATAGCAATATTTACCTCTTTAAAGTTGGAGGGTTGCCTGGAGGATCAACTGCCTCGGTCTAATAAGGTGAGCTCGGAAAGCCTCTAGAAATAATGTATATAACCTTTAGCGTCATGGCAACCATGTACCAGCAAGCAGTATAAAAATTAATTCTGGAAAAATCTTACCTTGTGTAGTATTAATATCCCGATAAATCGGTTGTGTCGAACACGAATTAGGGACAACCTCAAGATCCCCAGAAGGGTAGTATAACAGAAAATACTAAAAGGTTGAGTCACCTACAACTACACTTCAACAAAACACTTCCTCACTTCCCAGCACGTATTTCTAGAAGAACGAGATCATCGGTTTCAATCAATTTGCCTTTGCAAGTTCCAAGGAAGTTAGAGAGAGAAAAACCTCAGTTCAGAAAGAAAATGATATTGCTAAGAGCAATGACCGAAATGAAGAAATAGTCGATAAGAGGAATACTTCTGAGAAAATAAACGAGAAATAAGCGTTGCAAAACGACTGCAGAAGCGACAACTAAAGAGCTAAAATTAAATTTTTCAATAAATAATAGGAAATATTCCCAAACAAAATAATAAATCTGTAAAAATCCCAATCGACAGCAACAATTAAGTGAAAAGCGCTCATTACTAATATTCAAGGCTACCAATCGAATATTACAAAACTTATATCATGCCACGTAAAAAGATAAATATAAAGTAGAAATCCCAAATATCAAATTCCACAACTGTCGGTAAGAAGGTGGAACTACAAAATAACCTCAAAATCCTAATCCACTAAAACATAAGAAAGGGAAATAAACATTAACGTTTGGGAGAAAATTAAAAAAAAATAAGGGAAACCACGGGGAAATATGTGAGGGATACGCCCTAAATCCCTAGAGCACTATGAGAAGGAACAACAATGAGCAATCTAGGCAGAGATGAACAAGTCTTAGAAGAAAGTAAGCAACAGGTACTAGTTTTTTACTATTGAAGAAAAATAAAAATGTAATAGCTAATAATTATTTTCGAATTAATAGGCAAATAAGAAACGGCATCAGTATCTCAAAGCAAATCAGTGACCCCAACAAGTCAAAGCTATATCAGCCTCAGAATAGCAGTGAAATATTCAAACCGAAAGAAGTATATGAATTTGACCGATCTAACGAGGATCAAAGGTAGGTTATTCACTCAGTTCTTAAATACAGAACTGCCATTAAGCATAATTATTATAATAGAACTAAGCAAAGTTAAATTAATATTACGATTAAACCTAAGCCAGCCAACAGATTATCCACTATAAAAAATAATATAGTCACAAAGTGCTGGAGGACAACATAAGAAAAATGATGATCAGGATAGCCACTCACTGCAACAACAGTGTTATGAAAGCTGATACGTATTGTGTATTAATTGTATGTATGATAAAATTAATTAATATTAATAAATGCTACAACGGGAATTCCACTAAACTTATTAACAACAAATCAAATAAATGAATTTATAATTAATTAACTAAAGAGGTTAATACTCAATAATTCTTACCACAAAATATAGAATCTTTTGCTGCTAAATGCAGCATATATAATAAAATTTATTATCTTTTATAGTTGCAAAATCAGACTGTTACAAGATTCTATAATCACTGGGTACGTTGCAAGCATTCAACATTTTCATTGGTAGATATAAGAAGAGTCACGGTAACTTGTCCTATTTGTGCTGAAGTTAAAACAAGATTTTCTAAATTCCAGCAACGAAGCCTTTTAAGAGATTAAATATAGATTTTAAGGACCACTACCTACTGAAAATAATAATTGTTCTATTTTAAATATAATGGAGGGATATTCTAGATTTCCGTTTACATTTTCATTTTGTGATATGACTTCTTCAACTGTAATTAGCTGTCTGGCTTACCTTTTTTCAGCATTTGGCACCCCGTTCTATATACATACAGATAGCGGTACATCTTTTATGTCTAAAGAACTAAAGTCATTCATGGAATTTCCACCAGTTGTACTACGCCCTCCAATCCACAAACTAATGGACAATGTGAAGTGTGGAAGAACTCGAACTATTAGAAGTAAACTCAGATTACGCTCATATTAGATTATCAAGCGGAAATGAAACTAAGGTATCAACTTGTCAGTTGGCTCCCCTAGAGGTAATCTTCTACTACTAGAACAATTAGCTGTTAGAGATGACATTCAATTATAGACAACAAATCGATGATAGCAGATTTCTGATGACCCAATCAACTTAGCAGACATAGAAACAGAATCAGACAGACGCCCAGGGACAGAGGGAAGACTTTGACAATACGAACAAAGAATATTTCAAAGAATTTAATCTAAAAAAACGAGAGATTGAAGGAAAACATAGCTCATTTAAAGTATGGTAGAACATAAAACTCAAGTGTTGCCGAGTATGCTTTTGATAATAAGCATAGAATAACAAATAAAAATTTAAAATTAATTCATAATATAACTGATAGGAGATTATTAGACGCATATGAAAGTATGGAAATTATTAAATGTAAGAATAGTTTAAATAAAAATAGACGGCTTATTCCGTATAGTGGGATTCCAGGATTGTTTCCTTTGGTTCCGCTTGATTAAGCAAACATTTAATATAAAAGCGATTTAGGTAGAGTTTTAAATTTAGTTTTAATCATCTCCTGATGATGCTAAACGCGCGTCGAGTGCAATAATTCTGTTTCGGTATTATGGATAAAATTCGGTTTTAGTGCATGTTGCCGAAGGTTTCAAACCCCAACATAGTAAAGAATTTAATGAAAATTGGATCGCCTTATTCGTCAAAGAAAATCACCTTCATAATTATTAGATTTTATAAGAAACTGTTACATAACAATTTAGCACGAATATGTAACAGATAGAAGTCAAATAAAGTCAGTGATTCCACCCTTAATCTCGCGTGATTTTCAAAAGACCAGTGCCTTATCGAGCTGTTAGAGGAATAAACTGAAACAAGCTAGTTATATACGTATTCTCAGTCACTAGATCATATGGTATTCTACATCGCTATCAAGAAAACATTTAATAGCAGTGCACTTCAATTAAACCATTTACCTTGCGAATAATTTCCTATCCCGGGGTTATACCTTAAAAGTATTGTTGGTTGCCTACGCACGAGTGTAATATCGAAACGTTAAATGAAAAGGATATTCTTGGAACGTTGCCAGATGTTATATTGGCTGAGCATTCGTCTTGCGATTTTGACGTGGTTACGATTCAAGCCAACAAGAAAATACATAATTAATTGATGTGCTGCCTTTGTTTTGATATTAAGCGACTGTTTTCCGCTTTCGCGTTAAAAATACGCAGTCAAGATATGTTATTAAATGCGTATGTTCCCTAGCTTGGCAACGTCGCTCGAACTGCTTTGCCGTATTAAATATATGGTTTTAGCAAGGTAAAAACGGGTCTAGCTTAAGGTACGTTTATGTCCGAGTATTGCAAATGCGTCGAACGGATTTGGTGTTGGAGTTTTAAATGGCCGCCGTTCGGAATGAATTGGTTTCTGTTTGTCTGATCATTTTCAATGATGGATTTATCGTTGGATTTATTTGTTCTGCCAGCAGTACATGATATCACACAGCCTTAGGGACGTTTCATTGCATATTGAAGATGTTAGAAAATTTGGCGATAACTGGCTGGTGTATTTTTAGGATTGGATACAGAATAGTGTAAAGCAGGCCTGTGAGCAGAGTTTTTGCTAGCTTTTTAACTTCGAATTCCACGACCTAGGTACTCGTTCTTGGCCAGATTTCGTCCTCTTTCTTCAGAAAACCCTCAAAGGAGGTAGTGCGTTGCCTGATAAAAAGTTTAAGAATTTTTAATTCACCTTATCGGGGAGTATATACTTATTTCGGGTATAAAGTGGCATAGTTGCTAGGTTGCTGTAGTTTATGGCTTGACTGTGGATGGGTTGGTTTTTGCCTAAAGTCAAGATTTTGGATTAGTAACTTGCCACGTGCAGTGTATTCTGGAACAAAGTACGCCGTTTCCTTCTTCGAGGAATGCCTGTAGAAGAGAGCGTGTGCTCCCCAATTCGTCATTACCATCGAAAAACCCTACGTAGTTAGGTTTTCTTTTTCGGGGAGTCATTTTTGTTGGAAGCCAGTTTTACCGGGAGCTATTCTGGCTGGAGCTATTGTTGCTTGGAGTTGTGTATATGGAGCAAGCTATTGTTGTTTGGAGCGAGCTTTGCTTGAAGAGAGATTGAGTAGCTAACCAAGTAGCTGTCAGTCAGTACGGTGGGTTGTGGTTTATTGGTACGAACTGCAGCCGTAGAGGTATGGCAGTACCTCAAATGCCACTGAGAGTTTATGGTCCCAAGGTGCATAGCAGTAGTCCACGTGCAGAGAACCGTAGGTGATATCGGCGAAGACCAGTTAAGATAAGTTTAGGTTATAATTGTGATCTTCCTACCTAATGTTATTGGCAGGTTACTGATATTTTCATGCGTGTATTTTCAGCGTGTTATTGATATTTTTCAGCGTATATTAGATTGCGTGTTTTAGAGTTTTCCGGCGTTGTATCATATCGCGTATTTTAGTTTTCTGCGTGGTACTGATATAACTATACTCGGTACTGTTTCGGTGTAAGCACAGCTTACCTATGCGAATCTAATTAACTGCTGAATCTACTAGTGTGGATCTATATTAATGCTCATAGTTTTTTTATATTACATTTCTTTAATCTTACAATTTGATTTATATTGTGTTAAATGATCAACATTGTCGTTCTGATTTATTGACTATTCAGTTTAAATAATTTTACATGACGGTATTTTTTTAAATCTGAATCAGTAAGGTTTATTCATGTACAACTGTGAGTCGTCTACCATGGTAAACGCGCCCAAAGTTTAGTAGCTACTATTAACTTTTAATTACTAGTATGATGAGACGATAGATGCCTTAGGTATATTGTGATTATTGATTAATTTGTTGAACTTGGTTTGATCTTTCGTAATCATTTGGTGTTATATTGTTACTTCCGTTATAGCTAAAGCGTAGCTAATCATTGTTCGATCACTCTTATCTAATTCACTTCTATTATAACGCAATTTTAATTCAAATTACTGTCCTTACATTTATGAACATATAGATTATTATTCGTTTCCAATTGAGCTCTTTTACCTGTTGTATATTTATATTATTTTGATTATTGGAAGTAATATGACGAGACGACACGTTACTGTCAAACCTAACGAACGCCAATAAATTTAAACCTGCACGAACGTGACCGTCTTTTATTTTGCTCTGGAATTTCTTAACCAGTCAACTGCAATTAGTAGTAGTCTAGACTTTAAATCGCCCTTGCGTAGCGGATAATCGTCGATTTTGGATCGCCCTTATGGATTCTTAAGACCGAGGATCTTCCTGTTTGGGTCTGCGGATTTGAATATTTCAAACTGGTGGCGCCCTGGTCAAGAGTAAGTAATTGACCCACTCCCACGCCGACGAGCAAATCGGAGCACACATCCATAAGGGTAGGTATAATCTTATTCATTATATCTCGCTAACATCTAAGCGTGGATGAATGTTATATATTAACTATTGTTTACCTTAATATTAGTTACCTATATAATTACCTTAACCGGTTAATAGTTGTAATATTGCCATATTAGTGTCAGTATTTGGGTTCTTAGTTTATTAAAGCCTATATTCTCGAGGTTTACTTTACTACAATACATATTTATTATAAACTTGACAGTTAGGTAAATGATAATTCGATTTAATTTATTATAGAGACTGACAAGGCGTACTTTCAAGACTTTAAATGACTTACATCTCTTGTTAGTGTCAAAACTAGAAAAGAAAAAATTCATGGGAAGTTATACCTATAAATCGATTTTTTACATTTTTTCGTAAAAATTCATTTTCCCGCCAGAGAGCAGAGAATTATTTAGAAAGTTTTTTCCTAGGAATTCCCTATCGAACTGGCTATCATCTACCTAACAACTTAATGTATAAAAGATATAAGGTACTATCTCTGCCTATGCACTAATGTGCATAGGAATACGTGATAAAATATTAAGAGAGCAGTTTTTTTCCTATGGAAATTTTGTATCATTTCTATTTCTGAGAATTATCGTACAATTCCAAGCATCCAAACTTTGTTGAAAGATAAGTATGATTGATAATATATTTAATTCCAAGTTTACTCATTGCTCTAAATTACAATATTTGCATTTGTATTTCAGTTATCTTATCATTGTACGTACTAACACCTACATAATAAGTAAGGAATCTCATGGCATCATTATATTTATGACTTTTTAGGGCTGGTTCATTATTTAAAGAAAACAGTCAACGATGTTCATATTTGTTTTTAAGATAATATTCGTTTTTACAGATAGCAAATTTAAATATCGGTGCAAGGCATGAAAAATATCGAATATGGCTTGATTTTTCATTTGAGGGTGCTGATTTATCTGGATAGGTCGAGTTTTCTATCATTTTTGTTATATGTGAGCATGCAACCTTAGTAGTATGACTTTAATTCCTTTAATCCGGCAAATAACGATATCAGGCACTTGGCTGATTAATAACATTTGTTCGCAATAAATATATAGGTACGTAACGTTTTTCTACGCGATAATAATTGAAACTAAACAAGTAAACACAAGTTTGGTAGATACTATGGAAATTATATTTTATTGTTACGTTTCATTCTCTAACAGTATACCGTACATATATCCTATACAATTTTAAAAATATTAAAGGAAAGTTATGAAATCGACTTACTAACTTTAGTTTGCGTTCTTACTTAGTTTGTCGGAACTGGACAGTTAGCTAGCTACAAGCTAGTTAGGATACTAACTTAGCTACTTTTTCAAAATATTTAACTAATGGAAATGGAGTAGCTTTTCTTCGTGCATTTATGAGTCTACTTTAGAAAGTAGGTAGCTACTCAAAACAGCTACCTAACTGGACGTGAAAATAAATGTACGATAGGGGACAGATTGACTTCAGGTTTGAATTCGGAGAGGGATCCCATGAATTATTTGGTGGATGACGTTCCTGAAATTTTCACTCTGGAAAGTAGAAATGTGGAAGAAATAAAGTTGATTTTTAATGAAATAGCAAACAGGAATTACACGGGTGATGATGAAATCTCTGTGAGAATTTTGGTGTGCCTGCCGGAGCCTGCATTGCATGCGCTTGCACGTACAATTGACCAATCTTTTGCGCTGAGCGAATTCCCAAAGGCTACCGTTGCTGTTCCGCTGTTTGATGAAGGTGATAGGGTTAATACTTACAGCTTTCGTCCGATTTTCCTCTTGTCCAGGTCACTGAGAAGATGGTAATGAAGAGTTTGATGATTTTTGGAGAATGCCAAAGTATTAAATCCTGTTCAACTTGGCTTTCTCTCGGGGACAAACACAGATGACGCCATTTTCTCTTTGCTCCATCTAGTTTACCTAGGCTTAAATGGCGGCGAGGCTGTTGCGGCAGTATTATGTGATGTTTCGAAAGAAATTGACTGTGTGGATCATTAAGTGTTGCTGCGGAAGCTGAATCACTATGAGTTTGGGGAGCTTACAATAAAATGGTTTTTACCTATCTTATGGGGAGAGTGCAGATGGTAAGGGTGGATGGCTAATGCTCTATTAAATCACTCATTACTAGAGGTGCTCCTCAGGGCTCGGTTTTGGGTTAGTTTGGGACCTGCGCGAAGTTAAGCTTTAGTGTGATGCAATTTTTCTTGGTTTTAATGTAGATAAAACCAGTATAATAACCTTTGGATTTTGCTTCAATGATTTGTTCCTGGAGAGTCAAATTATAGAAAAAAAATTTATAAGCACACAACTCAAGTGAAGCTTTTTAAATGCATATTAGGAACTGAGTTTTTATTTGTTTTTATTGTTTTTCCTCAACTTTTGCCCCCGGTTTCGTCACTTTTTAAAATTTTTTTTTAAATATTTTTTTTCTTTTATTTTTGCCATCCCCATACTCGTAGACCAATTCCTTGGCCTTTTTTCGCCAAAAACCGCGTTACTCTAACTTTTTTTTTACTATTTTTAAATCTTATTTCGTTTTATAATACTTTTATTAACTTTCCGAAATATTTTTTACGCTTTTTTCAATTTCTCCGAAATTAATTACTTTAGTTTTCCCTTCTCCCGCCTCTCCTGGCCGAACGGGGGGTACGGGGTCCAATTTTCGTCCAGGATCCTCATTTTACTCAGCCTACATGTCCTGAAAATTTTAGCCATCTAGCTATACTGGAACATGCTTCATTAAAGTATTTCACTTTGATTTCCGTTTTCCGTTTCATTTGATTTTAATTTTTTTCGGACTTACCCTTGCTAAAGAAGTTTCACTTCAATAAACCTCTTACAAAATTTTTAGGTATCACCATAGATAATAAGCTTAAATTTGAGGATCACATTGAACAATAAGCTATCTGTTCCTTGCTTTGTAATCAGAATAATTTCTAATGAGCTGGTATATAACTCACTGTTCGAGTCTCATGTAAGATATGGTACTGCTTTTTAGGGATTCACTAGCAGGCAACTGTTTAACACGTTATTTGTTTTTCAGAAGACGGCGGTTCGGTATTTGGGTATGGTTATGGACTCAAATCCAAATATGCTGCAATGTAAAAGATCTTGGTAACAAAGCTTCTAACATGGTCTCATATTATTATATAGTACGGGTTGTAAGCAGTGTCAACCTTTATTTATTAGAATTTTTTTTTTAACTGTACCATGTCTGTTTACCTTAGAAACTGTATGTCTTGTCCCTATATGTTCCGGTTTGAGAACTCGGGATAATGTGTACAATACTAGAGCTAGTTTGAACACTAATATCAGCTTGCCTATACCTAAGTCTACTTTAACAAAGTACTCCATATTTTTTTATATCATCTGAATAATGATCTTAAGACTACTAAAAATTATAGACTAATCCGTAGGGGTGCTAGGGATTTTTTATTGCAAATACCTTATTACAGTCTGAAGGACTACTATGGGTTGTGTTTTATAGTCTAGGCAATTTTAAGAATGTCTCTTTTTACATTTCTGGATGGATAGATGAGCATTCTCTTTGTCAAAGTGTTTATAACTTGCGTATGTATATTATTGTGGTGTTGACTATTGATTTATTGATTGTTCTACTTTTAAGTTCATGCTTTGTCAATGGAATTGTTTTTCTTGGACAATAAAGTATAATTGACTATGACTATGAGTATAAGTAAACTAATTAATATTTATAATCATAATATACAGTGTGTCCGTAAAGTAAAGGATAAATTCGATAAAAATTCACCTATGCTGTTTTGCAAAAAGTAATTAGTATTTTTGATTGCGCATTTTGTGACATAAATTGTAATACAAAGAGGCATGGCAGCAAAAAAAAATTGTTTTTAATGGAACACCCTGTATATTAGTGCATATTTGGATTATGCTAAGAATGCTAGACATATTTCATGAACAATGTTCTATACCTATCTCCAACTGTTTTTTGAAATATTGACGGTTGAAAATCGACCATTTAACAAGTTTGACAGCCCGTAAATTCTATAGGGCTGAAAATAGAGCAAAATGGTTTGCACTTTCCCATCTTAGTTTTTTATAAGCTACCATTTGACACGAACCTTATATTTAACCATAGGTTAAGAATTTCCGGTTAAATTTAACCTCCGATTAAAATAAAAAAAATAGTGTCAAATGATAGCTTATGAAAAAATAAGATGCAAAGTGCAAACCATTTTGTTCTATATTTAGCCGTTTAGTTTTTATAGGCTGTCAAACTTTGTAAATTATGGATTTTCAACTGTCAATATTTCAAAGACAGTTGGAGATAGGCATAGGATATTATGCATGAAATATGCCTAGAATTCTTTGCACAATTCAAAGATGCAATAATATACAGGATGTTCCATTAAAAAAAAATTTCTCTGTCATTCTTGTTTGAGACATTCTATATTCATACATTTTATGTCGCAAGATGCGAAATCAAAAATACTAATTGACGTGTCTGAGCGTTTTTTTTGCAAGAAAGCATAGGTGAATTTTTATCGAATTTATCCGTTACTTTACGGACACACTGTATAATGCAGCTTAAAAAGAAGTGAAATTGGAATCAAAACTTGTCTGTACTTTTAGAAATAAGAATAGGATCACTTCTAGGGCATTTTCTAGGTCTGACAGGCGTTGCGGGGGGCGAGATAAGGCCGGCCAAATCCTGGAACATCTGCCGTGAATAAATCTGTAAAACAAGGATATCTCGGCCACATGTTTGCGGGGTTCCAGCCTATCCAGATCTCGAGTCAACCCCGGATAGCCGACGCACAGCTCTCTTCTGAATGGAATCCAGCAGCCTTAGGGTGTGCTCACAAGAATAATAAATAACCAGAAGCCAATCTTTCTTCGTTGCTAAGCATTGGCTGCCGTGACCTTGCACTACTTGATCCGCCGAAATTCCGCCGAAACTCGCCAGTGTCGGCGCTCATAGCCGGATAACAAGCAATGTCTAAGATGCACCCTCTATTACACTCGCGAACAACCACCTAAAAAATCGATTTTTATGTAAATGGACCTGGCGCATCCGATTTTGGAGTTCGCCAGGCAATCCAGAATTGCGAAACTGGTCAAAATTGGCCAATTTCTGAAAAATCTCAAATTTTATGTGATATTTTTAATTTTTGCTTATCACCTTATATCTCCCTTACTTTAAGTTTGATTGAATTAAAATTTTTAGGAGTCTCAATTTGGACATTTGTTATCATGAGTGGCATGAGACAAATGCAAAAAAATTTATTGGTCATCAGTTTTTTTTTTTAAAGTTGGTGGTACGAAATTTCTTAAAAATGCAGCAACAAATACCCGATCGCGAAAACTTATTTTGCTTTTAGAGATAGATGTATTAGTAAGCGACAAATTTGTAGCCAAAGAACCGAAAAACTTTTTTATTTCGGTGATTTTTTTGATAACAACTTCAGTTTTCAAGAAAACGTTGCTGCAATAAAACACTTCGACTGCGGCGTCGCAACAGTTGGCTAACGGGGCGTCCTAGGTTAGCGATTTGCAGCGAACGCAAATCAGTAGCGATGCAGTGCGACTATATTAATTTTTCGTCGCCAGCGCTTCGCGTTCGCGAGCGGAGGGCCATGCGGATCGATCAATAGGAAAGGCCGATTTTTATATAGTGCACTATTTGTGTAAAGGATCTTATAATGCCACCTAGGCTCCATCTTCCGAAATTCCGCCGAAATTCGCCAATGTAGGCGCTACGGCTCGGCTGTAGTAAACGGATCGTCTAAAATATGGTAAAATTCTAGCTGTTGGAAATGCGGGGTTATACTTTGGATGGATTTTCCCTTGTTGAGTGTTTCGTGTTTTAATTGGATTTTTATACACTAAAATCGATTAATAGAGAGTAACCCAAAACCATAAGTTAATAATTTTGCAAAATAAATATATTGGTTAGAAAATAAATAGCTTTATTTATTAGCATCTTTAAGATCTTAGGAATGATTAAATCGCTGAAAACGCCAATATAAATAACTAACCGAACATTGATTGAACGACTAACCAAAACTAAGCAAATCTATTAAAATTGATTATACGTATCGGAACCGGTTCAAATCACTAAGTAAAATAAGTAGATACTACAGTAGTACCACACTTGGACGACTAACCAAAACTAACCTAATCTCTTAAAATTTATTATAACGTATCGTAACCATACTGTGATACTCGTGACTTGTCTATTTGTAAATATGAATACCTATCTTTTTATGTACTATATTAATAGATAAATTTGCATATTAATGAAATATCTGGCAGCGTTAATATAGAGGAGTATTTTGATATGATAGGATTCAACAGGACATTATTATTTGGAATGGTTTTAAAATTAAAACTAAAGCCCATATGCTGAAAACTCATCAAAACGGATATCTGTGAATTTGAAAAACACTGATGGTTTGGAAAAATTCTTAAATAAACGGTACTAATTTAGCGCTTATTGGAATTAAAAAAAAAGTTGGAACATAGCTCCGCCACAGAACTGGCAAAAAATGGAAGGTCAATATTTCACTAGTAAAGTGGCTTTATCTTATTTTCCCTAGAAAAACAAATAAGTGCATATTATTTGCCTTACTAATTGGTAAATAAGTACAGATTTTGAAGAAAATCGTTTGGAGCTGTTTCCGAGAAAATCGATTTTGTTCATTTTTTTCAAGAGTAAAGGGACTGCACCGATTTTTCCCAGAGAAACGGGGTAGTACGTATTATTTGCCTACTAAATTGTAAACATATAGAAAATCTAATGAAAATCGTTAAGGCCGTTTTTGTGAAAACCAATTTTTTTATATTATTCTTTATATAAACTATCCTTAATTGTAATGTTAAAGAAAAAATTTATAAAACGTCTGGAGATATTGTCCCGAAACTCCTATATAATCATTCTGGTAGAAATCGGCCTAATGGTTTTAGGGAAAAGTCGTGTGACGGACAGAGACACACACACAGGGACACAATTTTGTTTTTTCAGAATATAATGTTTTTTGGACTCTAGGATCCCCATAATTCATCGAGATTGGCAAAAAGTCGCGAGAAGCACATTACACGTGATGGAAGTGAATACTTCTTTATCGATGTTATAAGAGAGAAAGAGTGTAATCAATTTTAATAGATTTGATTAGTCGTCTAATCAACTTTCGGTTAGTTTTACTTAGTTTCAAATTATTTTACTTATTTGAGTGGGTTCCGATACGATATAATCAATTTTAATGGATTTGGTTAGTTTTGGTTAGTCGTTGAAGCAACTTTCGGTTAGTTAGGCGTAGTCTCAACTTATTTTACTCATTTGAACCGGTTGTTATACATTATGGAAGTTTTTAATAGATTTGGTTACTTTTGGTTAGTCGTTGAAGCAACATTCAGTTAGTTTCACTTAGGCTCAACTTATTTTAGTCATTTGAACTGCTTATAACAGATATATCATTAACATGCAAAACAATCTATTAATTTAGTACGTAAAAAGATAAGCATTCATTTTTACAAATAAAAAGTCACGAGTATAACGGTACACGTAATAGAAGTGAATACTTATTGATCGAATCTCAACTTATTTTATTTATTTGAGCCGGTTCCGATACATTATAATCAATTTTAAAAGATTTGGTTAATTTTGGTTAGTCGTCTAATAAACTTTCGGTTAGTTTCACTTAGTCTCAACTTATTTTAGTCATCTGAACCGGTTCCGATACATTATGAGAATTTTTAATAGATTTGGTTAGTCCTCGAAGCAACTTTCGGTTAGTTTAACTTAGTCTCAACTTAGTTTACTTATTTGAGCTGGTTGCGATACGTTATAATCAATTTTAATAGATTTGATTAGTTCGGTTTAGTCGTCCAATCAACTTTCGGTAGTTTTACTTAGTCTTAACTCATTTTACTTATTTGAGCCGGCTCCGATATGTTATAATGAATTTTAATTGATTTGGTTAGTTTGGGTTAGTCGTCTAATCAACTTTTGGTTAGTTTCACTTAGTATCAATCTATTTTACTTATTTGAGCCGGTTCCGATACGTTATAATCAATTTTAATAGACTTGGTTAGTTTGGGTTAGTCGTCCAATCAACTTTCGGTTGGTTTATTCTCAACTATAGTTCGGCACTGTATAAACAATGGTTCAGCTATCCCGCCTTTCGTACTATTTTCTTAATAAGATGGATAATATTAAATCAGTCAAAATGCAGTAAGTACGCTCATGGAATTCTGGCTGTGACGTGGACTGAAGGTCACCCAGCGCTTTTAGTCAATATACACGGTGACAGTTGAGAGTTTGGATTCTGGTTATTTATTATTCTTGTGGTGTGCTTCTGTGCAGCACCCCAGATGTGTGAGCAATATTCTTGGCACGGTCTTATTTGCGCTTTGTATAACAAGAGCAGCTGCTGTGGTGTATACAGTTTTTTGTTGCGAAATAGCGCACCAAGCTTTTGCGAGGCTGCTTTTCCGAGGTTAGCGATGTGGTCATGCCAGGACATATTGCTGCTGACCGAGACACAGAAGTTCCTTAACTAGAATTAATGGGAATTAATGAGCAAGTAACCTGTAGTTTTGTAACGGTAAATTTACAGTAATAAATGCCAACAAATTATCTACAAAAAAATGCGTGACACATACAAAATCTCGCACTTGACAGTTTTGCTTTCTGTGGTGGGAACTGCAACATAACGGCGACTTCAATAATAATATTCTTTACATTATTTAATACACAAAATTACAAAAATAGGGGTACATTTTTTAGGATTTATTACTGCATTTGAAAACAAAGTTTAAAATCTGGAGGGAGAATGACCCATCAAGAGTTATACGAGTGTGTTAATATTTATTAATGTTTAGGAAGTAATAAGATCCATTTGGAAATATGACGCCCAAGAGTCACAAAGCGATGTACAGGAAGACCAGAAAAGCGAAGGTGGGATGACATCCAGAGATTAGCGGGGAGAAACTGGCTTCAAACTGCCTTAGACGGACGGACATGGAAGCTACTGGAAGAGGCCTATATTCAGGAGTGGATGTACCTATATAGGCTAAAGAAAAAGAAGATTTGGAAATACTGATGCATTAAAAACGAAGAGATTGTCAATATTAAGGCAAGAAACGACTGCCGATCAGTTAGCAGCTGTAGTTTAATTCAGGATGTCAGGAAGATAGAAAACAATAAGTTAGGATAAACAACATTCCAAGGCGAGATCTAGCGTACTTAATAAGGACATTTATTTTTAATAATGCATGATAACTTTGAAAATAAAAAAATGGGACAAAGAATGAAAAACCAGAACTGTTTTAAAATAGTTTCCAGTGTTTAGTGGATGACAGACATCATTATGGGGATGCCTTTTTGGACCAGTAGATAGTGCCTACATAATGAACCAAACTATAGTGGGTGGTGTACTAAATACTTGAAGCATATAGTTTGGGCTAGTTTGGCAAACCATATTAGGGTTTTCTTCAAATCCATCGACTTTGTCTTATCTCATATTTTCTTAGAAGATGAAATAAGATTTTTACATATCTTATATTACACTCTGTCTATATCTAGGGCCCTTTTATTTTCTAACATCAAATATAATGATTTAATAAGAAAAACGTGAGGTTTTCCTTATCACCCAAATGTTTCCCCGAATTTTCACGACATCACTTTTGTCCTATTTTAAAATATTGCATACCTAACTGTGCTCACAAATTGATATTTTTATGAAAACATTATTATGATAAGCCCCTATACATAAGTGAGATATGATATGGTCTTAAAAAAAATAAGAATTGCGCATTTCCCTCCTCCTTGATAAAAACCAAGCGATAACCTGATAACATCTTTGTAATATTAAAAACTAATTTTCCTTGTTATGTATATGATTATATTAGATTGTTCATATATAAAACGATGATTTTAATGTACGTTATATTGACGCACAGTGCACAGGCGCATAATCAAAATCAACCCGTGGCTTACATTATGCATGCTGTGAATAATTAACATATTTGACCACGTCCGTTATATGGGGTACGGTGACGAAAACGATTTTAGTTCGATGATAAGAACAAAGAACAAAATTAAATCAACCACATGAATAAACAGTGTTCTCTTATGAAAAGTAGTTATAGTTCGTACCTTTACATTTGATGAAATAAATACAAGATTTATGAGCCTCTGAGTCAACATTTTTGTGCTATTTTTACGGTAAACAATTTTGACCTTTTTAGCCATATTGAGCTGGTAAGCATGCCAGGGCTCAAATTGTGATACTTGCATGAGGAAATTCCAATAAAAAAAAAACAATGCATTTTCCCAAAATTTTCGAAGAAGTGATCAAAAAGCTTTTATATTACATCACCCTACAACAACAACTGTAAATTACCCCTACCGTGGTTACGTCCTACACTCCCGATTTAGACATAAGTTCGGAATATGCCTTTTTATACGAAGCGACCTTTCGTATCACTGCCAGGAAACACTCGAACCGACCAACCTTGACGTCATGTAGCTCAAGTTCACTGCCAATGCTCATAACACCAACTGGCTCAAACATCACAACAATACCGACAACGAAGGTAGAGAAGCTGAAACATTTGCCACCAGCTGCGGGCTTACTCAACTTGTAGACGAACCAACTCGGATCTCAAAGAGGGGTGAAGTTGCCGCCCTCCTGGATCTTTTTCTAACCCCAAAACCTGACCAGTACACAATTATTACAGTTGGACCGCCATTAGGTACTTCCGACCACAAACTTATTACAACGGTTTTTGAACTGCCACTCATACAGAAGGATCCACCATTGCCTCGTAAAATCTGGCATTACAATTTTGCAAACTGGGAGGATCTAACAGAGTTCTACCTGGATTGCCTTGGCTCAACGTCTGCTTTGGCACTGACGACTCGTCAGTCTGTTACGAAGAGATTACGCAAGTAATCGCCTCAGGAATGGAAGCGTACATCACAAATTCCATCGAGTTACCGTCAAAAGGAAAGCCCTGGTTCGACAAGCCGACCAGTACTGGCAGCAAAATCAGACCGCTGAGAGTCGCAGTTATTTTACCGAAGAGAGGAACGAATGCAAAGGTGCGATTGACGAAATTAAGGACAAACACAATCAAAGAACGAGGAATAGAATTTTGCAATGCTCCACTGACACCAGGAATTTCTGGTCGATAGCTAAGGCAGTAAGTAATAACTTTACAAAAAGGTGTCTTCTACCTTTGACAGACAAACGACGGCGACTACAGCTAAAGAAAAAAAAACATGCTAGCCGATATGTTTTCATCGCACTCTACCTTCAACGTCCCCCATGGTAAGGCTCTCACCACCATATCCAACATTAGCATTACCATGACAGAAGTTAAGTTTCACCACCGTGACATTCGTAAAATCCTTCTCTTCTTGCTGAAAAGGAAGTTACCCATCTTCTTGGAGATTCGCTCGAATACAACCTGTTCTAAAAAAAGACAAGAAAACCGCGCCCTCAAACTATTGCCCAATTGCCTTGCTTCCATTAATCTCCAAAGTCATGGAACGTGTAGTCAATCAGC